>JAJJMC010027712.1:1954157-2052935 GCA_023531435.1 Papaver californicum | reverse complement strand
TTTCTGTTGCTTAAAGCTCTCTGTAACAGCTGAACCCTGTTCTGTGACACTTATATACGTATCTGTTCAGCTGTTGCACTATTCTTTAACCTTGTAATCAATATTTTGAGCAATGAAATCAACTTTTGAGCAAGTTTTCTTCACCATGGGCTAAGTCTAATTACTGGGATGATGGATAAGGTAATTTTCTCAATTTTATGTGATTTAATTATTTTCTAATAATTATTTATAATTCTTTTATTATTAGAATTGCATAGTTTTGAATAGTAAAAACGGTTTTCTTTCAACAGTTGTGCTTTTGCTTGATGGATTATGCTTGGTTAATTAATTTTGATAGTCCATGCTTGTGATTTACCTCTGTTTGTTAGCATAATAAAACCAATTTTGGCAATTATTTGGGCTTCAATTAATTTAAAAAGAATTATCTGATTAATCACATAGGTTGTTAGAATTACCTGATTCCTGATTCCTGGTATTTTTAAAATTATTCAAAAATCATCTTTAGGTTATATAGTCTTTTTCTTACTCCTGAAATTTTCTAGAGTTAATTAGAATCATTATTTTCTAAAATCATTACCTTCACAAGTTCGAGAATCGAACCTCTTTTTACCACTATATAAAATTACATCACCCTGATTGTTCATGCGTCTCTGAGGGACCGATATTAGAGTGAGGCAAGTAACTCGAGGTTCCTACGTTATCTTGGATCCGTCTCAAGTAAGCTTCTTTGCATTAATTATAGTTTGGACAATGTCCTGTCCAAAGATGAAAGTCATAAGCGGACTACCTCAAGCATACTTGTTGAAGATGGTGTTTCAAATAACGTTGATATGTGGAACAGCAGTGTAACAGAGAGTGTGCCAATTGAATACCCTAATGCGAGTATTGTCGTTGATTTCAATTTCGATAGGATACTCCTTGGGACGTGTGTGTGTTATCTAGCTAGGATGAGGCTTCCAAAGCTAGAGATAGGATTTAGGAGGGTTAAAAGTTCTAGAATGGTAGTTAGAGGAAACATGCCTCTGAACAGATCGAGCTAGTTTTTAAAGACTTTTTTTATTGTGTCTATAAAATATTTTATGGTATTTGGGATAGTAGATAGGCTTTGAAAAGTAGTTTGTACGATATTTTATTTTCTAAGAAAAAGATAAAAGAATATTAAAAGGGATCGGCCTCCCATTTACATCGCCTAGTCATAGCGTGGTTGGTCCCTGGATCGAGTCCCTAAGCCTCGGCGGGACATGGGATAGCTTGTTGTAAAGAAGGATGTTGAATAGAACTTACTTGGCCGAGTCCCAAAGTTTGACTAAATCCCTAAGCTTTGATGATAACGAGGAACCCGTCTTGTTGTTGTGAGTCCATGGATGCCTCGGAACCATGTTGTAGTATGGATCTTCTTTAATGATGTAAAAATTTGCATCTTTAAGGTGAGTAGTGGTGGGGAATCCCCGACCGTGCTCTTTATTGTTCTTGCCGACCTTGTCTTCCAAAAGAAGCTTGACTTAAACGGGAGTATTTTCAGCAAAGGATAAACATTTACCGGATACAACATGATTGAGAGCAGGGAAAATATCCTTGCGGTGTGCCTTCGTAGGAGTAAAGAAGCTCACATATGTACTCCATCAAGGATTGAACTTTTTGGTTAGTAGATTCTCCAGAAAAAATGAAATTTCTGATTCGTCCTCAAAATGGGAGGAGGCTGTAGATGAAGCTGAGAATTCTGATCTTGGCATTGCATTGATTTGTCATCATCCGGGAAATGCATGAGAGCGTGAAGTAGGTAGCGCCTTGCTGAAGGGACTGGTACCAGAGTGAAGGGACTCCTACCAGAATGAAATGGACATGTACCTGAGTGAAGGGACTAGAATGAAATGGACTGGTACCTGAGTGAAGGGACTAGAATGAAATGGACTGGTACCTGAGTGAGGGGACCAGACTGAAATGGACTGGTACCAGAATAAAGTGGTTTCCACGTTAAAAAGAAAATTTGAGAATATGATAGCTGGATTTGGCTTTTATTGTTGTTGTTGTAGAGTTTTGTATGAGACGTGGAGCAGAGCTTGTCTTTGGGATGGTGTTGAGGCTAAGGATGAATCTGGGGTTGAGGATAGTGGTGAGCGTTCTATTCGTGACGCTTGATGGGATGGAGCCTCCCTCTTGACCCCTTATTTCTAACAGGATCTCATGGATGATTGGACGTTGTAGTGCTTACTGACCACACGACTGCTCCAACATATATATCTCTATGACTTTTGGACCTTAAATTGGCATATGTAGTGACCAGGATATTCGTCGTTTATCTTTTAGAACAATCTTTTTAGATCTGAACATTTTTTTTAATCCCCGTCATAAACGAAAAATAGGGAGAGACATATCCCAATGGTGAACTGACCTTTTTGGATGGCGAGATGGTAAAAGGTTGGTGCCGATGGAATAAGACTGGTCCCTCTTTGCCTTGAAATTGTAAGAGTCTTTCCAGGTCTTTATGGGCGACAAGGTTGGATCGTTGGCTCCTTGATTGCTGATAGACACATTTTTGTGTCTGATTTAATCTCAATTATATGTATTGTTGGTACTCGATTTTGTACTTATTATGGTTTTTTGTCTTTGAAGGTGTTTTTGGAGAAATTCTTGTGGAAAAATTGGCTCGAAAAGTTATGTTTGGACCCCCCAGGAAAAATTACTAAAGGCACCCTTATTTTGGATAAGGTCACCACTCCAAAATTGATAAAGGAACCCACTTTTCTTTTAAATTTACAATAGTTTTAGCGGGAATTTTCTATTCTCTCAAATTTTCAATCTGTGCAATTTGTGACCGAGATTTGGCAAGTATTTTGGGAATTTAAGACAAGAAATATTCTTGTCTCACTAAAGAAGATTCGTGTACAACTTGAAGACAACATCAAATATCCCGTGAAAATAAAGATCAAAGCTAAAAAAAATTCTCGTGAGATATTCTCTCACAGGGAAGATCTCGGGTTTTGATTTGAAATATTCTGTGAACAAAGAAACAATGTATTTGAAGACTAAACAAAATCATATATTTTTTGAGAATTAAAGACCGGAAAATCATGTCTTTATGATCGACGGAGAAGAGAATATTTTCATTTCCTGCCGAGAATCATATTCAATAAAAATAAGATACTCTTGAAGATTTGATCGAGTTATTGGTGTTTTACCATAAATAGAGAGGATTACAGAAGAATTGGGGGGGGTGGGGGGGGTCTGGAGAGGCCAGAATCACAAAATAAAAAATCCTGAAAGTTCCTGTGATGAAGATTTTGTTGCGAAAAGTTTGAAGTTTCCGTGGCCAGAAGGTTGAAGATTCCGTTGCTAAAGCTTTTAAATTTGTAATGTTTATCTTCATTTGCAACATTTATTTTCAGCGAAACACATTCCTTCTGTAACACTGAGTCTGTAACGCTTATAAACGTTGCAAACTTGTTGTTTTCATTATTTTCACTCTTTTTCATCATTTGTAAACACTTTGAGCTATGTACCAATATTTTGAGGGTGTTTTCAATATGAGGAGCTAAACCCCTTTATTGAGGTGATGGAGGAAGCCATTGTTCCAAGAAAAGTGGTATATTTCTATTTTAATTGATTTTTATAATTTCTTTTATGAGTATTTGCTTCGATTAAAAATTGATTTAATGATTTTTATTAAACAATTGTGATTTCGTTAGATGGTACATGCTCAGCCTAGGTTTTAGATGTTCCATGCTTTTGTTATACAATTGTTCTGTTGCAATATTTTAGAATCAAATTAAATGTAAGAATTGCATGAATATTGATTAATTTGAATCACTTTAATTGGTTAATGGTGAAATCCATAACCTCAACATTTGTGAATATTATTTTCATATTTTGTGTATATTTTTAGTTTAAAATTAGTTTACTAAATCTAAATTCAGTCTTCACAAGTCCGAGCGAACGATACTTTATTTACCATTATTTACAAAACTATCAATTTCCCTCTTTGAATGCAGATCTCGTCCTTATCTTGATTATTGATTCTGGTACCGTTGACGTTGGTAGGCTTGGAAGCGTTGCTTGTTGCAACTGGTGACGGATCTATTCTGGGAAGAATTGTTCCTTTAGATTCTTGAGGCAAGATAGCACCTCTCTTGAGTGGTATCCATGTCTTTCTGCGTTATGGCATGAAATTTTGTCTTTGCATTAGATCGACCGTTTTGGGTTTTGGTGTTTTTCAACCGTTGTACAATGAGAAAATCGGAGGTGAGTAACCTTCCTGCAGAGGGATCCTTTGAATTTAAGGTGGGTAGAGAGGTTGGTATTGATGGGACAATGATGGTTCCTCCTTGCCATGATTTCGTAAAAGTCTCTCCAGATCTTAACGGGTGACAAAATTGGATTGTTGGTACCTCTGTGGTGGTCGATCAGGAATGATATGAACTCCTTTGTCTTTTCAAGCTCCAGGTATTTTGGCTTCAGTGGCCGCTGTAAAGTTGGTCATGGTCTGCTTCGTTAGGCGATGACGTTGTTCCGGGGAGAGTTGATCCTTCGGGGTCTTGAGGCAAGCGAGTACCTCCTTCTGAGTAGTAGCCATGTCCACCTGAGTTCTGGCAAAGACTTCTTGTCTCTTCATCAGGTCGGCTATGTTGATCGGAGTTTGAGTATTCTCGGTGTCTTCAGCGGTTTTGTCCCAAAATAGGAGGCGTAGTAGTAGAATTGGTACGGGGAGGTTCAATATCAATAGGGGTATTTTCAGAATCACCACCACCAGTACTATGTGAACCAACTATAGCATTTGTAACTGCTCCAGACCTAAGATCCACCATTTTGGATAACTAAAAATTGGCTTTTGTAATTGAGAGGTTGATCTCCCACTATGGTCACCAATTGTTTTAGGGTAAAAAAAGTATACTGCAAAATGGTACTTTCAGGTAGGTTCTAAAGATCAAAATCGAACAGGACGACCTAAACCAAGAAATGGTCGTTCACGTCTTACTTCAATCATAAAGGTGGAAAGGATTAGGGTAGGTCTTAAGGGATTGGGAAGCAAAGAAGGTTGAGAAATATCAGTGTGGTAGGTAACATGGAGAAGAAAAGGATTCTCTGAGGGGAATCACTTATTCTGTATGTTTTGTTTCTCCTGACTGATTGTCTTGTCTGTCCTTGTTTCGAATAAATGAGAATTATCTATTTATTGTTCATAGGAGACACACTGATTTCTAGTAAATCGTGGAAGTTAGGGAGAGGTGGAGATGTGATGATTATGGAGATCGTAGTGGGGTGGTGCCTGGAAAGTAAGGAAGACCTGTCTGACCACTACTCCTCATCCTCTCAACTGCTCTGTAATCGCCCACTACATGTTACCTTCTTATTCGTGGAGGTGGTACCACCACCCACGATTGTCGTAGACTGCCAGACCAATACTCCCCCCATATTGTATTTGATATATCGTGGAAATAGTGGAGTCATAATCCACTATGGTTTTGATTAACTCAAGTCAAGTCAAGTCAAATGACTGGCTAAGTTAGTGAGACAAGTTGTGTGACTCACTGGATTGACAAACAGACTGACTAGTGTTGAGTCTGGGAAGTTCAGTGGCCATGTACTTGTTTGAAAATAACATGGCATATTTAGCGGCTAAGAATTATCTGAGAAGCAACTTATTGGAAGTCTGAGAGGCATTTGGGGCCAAATTTTGTAGAGGGATCCTTAAGCAAGGAGACCTATTAGAATTCATAAAAGACTTAATGCTGGACCTATATTGAGAAGATAGGTATATTTCTGAGGAAGGTAGCTAGCAAAGCTAGCACTAATTACTTAGCGCCAATAAGAATATGTGATTGTAGTAATATAAAAGGCTAATGTGTTAACGTCTCAGGAGTAAGACCAATATGCATAACTTATAATAAATATCAATTGTACTAGGGCTAGGAGGCTAGTACCAAGAAGGTTTGAAGTTGGCACTTCAATTGTATAGTTAGCACTAGAGTGCTAGTGTTTAATGCACTTGTGGCTAGGTATGAGTGCGCTGGGCATGAGGGTGTATTGGTCATGGAGAGCTAGAGATGCACTAGGCTGCTAGGGGCGTTCTTGAGCCAAGGTGTATATGCCAGGATAGGGACGTGCTTAAGATAGCAGGGACGCATTTGAGTTGCTAGAGACGTGTTTGAGCTATCTAGGGACGCATCAGAGAAGCTAGGGGCGCATAGGCCAGCGTGAGACGCGCTGGCCTATATGATAGAGACACGCTAGGAGTCAAGGGCGCCAAGGAAGCTGAGGACCTAGGGTCGTGCTAAGCCTTGGAGACGCATTGGTTGGAGACGCTTTGTTTTGGCAAGGGCGCGCTAGCTTGGAGATGCATTGGCCTTGGCAGATGGGATGCACTGGAGTTAACTAGGGAGGCGTACTCGAGCTTAGGGGCGTATTTGAGCCGAGAAAGGCGTGCTCGAGTTCAGCATGGACGCATAAGAGCTAGGGGCGCCGCGAAGGAGGTGAGACATGCTGGAGTCCTAGGGCGCCAAGGAGAAACCAAGGGGCTTATTGGAGATAGGGCGTATCTGAGCTAGGCTATACTCGGAGACGCGCAGGAGTATTTGCACATCAGTGCTAGGGACTTTCTAGAGCATTGTCTAGGACGCGCTGGAGCATTGGCGCATCGGTCTGGGACGTGCTAGAGCATTGTCACATCGACCTTGGACGCGTTAGCCTTTGTTTGGTGCCTTTGGCGCTAAGTTTAGGGTTAGCAATTTTAGTGCTAAAATCGAAGTGTTAAGGTAGTGATATGCTAGCTATGGCCTCATTAGGCCAATATATGCTAGATAAGACCATCTTAGGTTAGTTAGCACTCTTTAGGTGATAAGGTTTAGCGTCAGGAAAGTTAGCGCTTTTAGCGCTAATGTTGCTAACTAGTGCCAATGCGGTGCTAAGCCAAATTGCTAGTGCTAACTTGGTGTTAATATGAGAAAAGGCTAGGGTTCTCCTAGCTTGGAGATTCAATGCGTCTTTTATGACGTTGCTTCTTTGTTGTGGCGTATCCAATAGGAATTGCACTTTATTTGTGGCTTATATTTAAGCAAAGTGCTAGAGTAACATATTTAGGCTCAGAAGAGCAATTTGAGAAAAGTTCGTTGCGAACGAAGCCTTAAGCTAAAATATATTTTGGGGTTTAAGCATTAGTTATTTCCAGATTATGCGTGTAGCAGTAAATTGATATTGTTTAAATGAAAATTAAAGTATCGACATTGCTCTAGAAATAGCACTAGAGAAGATATCGCATAGAACAAGCTCTAGGAATAGCACAAGGGAAGACATTAAGCTCTAGGAATAACAGTAGAAAAGACTCAACTTGCTCTATACTAGTGGGAAACCCATCTAGGAGATTGAGACTTACTATATAGAGATTATAGACTACATTGTTAGCATGAAATGCTTGTAACCTTTTGGAGAGACTGCATCCTCAATTCGTCTGCGGAGTATAAGTAGGAATACAATATTTTGTATTTTGATGTGAAGTCAAAAGTATGCGCACAAGTATATGCGGATATTTCTATGTTCCTGCAACTAGGAAGAAGGTCGATTTTACAATTCTGACCCTTGTCAAAAACTCACCATCTACAGGTACCTGAATGAAGGGACTCGTACCAGGGTGAAAGGCACTGGTATCTGAGTGAAGGGACTCGTACAGGAATGAAAGGGATTAGTACCTGAGTGAAGGGACTCGTACCAGAGTGAAAGGGACTGGTACCTGAGTGAAGGGACTTGTACCAGAATGAAAGGGACTTGTACCTGAATGAATGAACTCGTACCAGAGTGAAAGGGTTTCCACGTGAAATGAAAAATTTGATAATGTCATAGCTGGCTTCGGCTTTTGTTGTTGTTGTAGTATATTTTTGTCCAGGTCGTGGAAAAGAGCTTTTCTTTCGGCTGGTGCTTAGGTTGAGACTGGAGCTGGGGATGAGGCTGATGGTGAGCATTCGATTTATGACGTTTGCTGAGATGAAGCCTCCCTTATGACCTCTTCGTCTGATTATACCTTATGGATGATCGTATGTTGTAGTGCTTACTGACCAGACGGCTGATCCAAAAAATATCTCTACGACTTTTGGACCTTAAACATATGTAGTCCCTAGGATATTCGTCGTTCATCTGGAACAATCTTTTCAGATCTGAACATTTTTATCCCACATTAGAAAGGGAGAATATCAAAAGGTATTGATGGAAACTTAATTTATATATTTTTAGCGCTATATTTATATTTGTTAGTGTTCAAGTTGATACTAATTTTATTGTTTCTATGATTTTTAGATAATAAATATAAAATCCGACGTTACAAATAAAACAAGACTAAATGGGCGTATCTTTAGTATAAAAGTGTCAATTGGGCTTCAGGTTATATAGTGATGTAGATGCAGTTGAAAAATGAGTTTACCAGGCATATGGATGATCTCGGTGTATTTTTTACTGAGTCCGTAAATTGGTTGGACGTGGTCAGTGGGGAGAGTTTGGCGTCTTTCTTCTTGGCTAGTATTGACGTTGGCTCAGTTGGAATGAGAAGTGAGTGGGGTATGGTGGTGAGAAGCTGATCGAAGTAAAGAGTTGTTTGTGTATTTGGCCGGGAAGAGTAGGAGGTTGAATGGAACGGAAAACAAAAGAGGGCAGCTTTATTTTAGTTTACGATGACAACACCAAGTAAGAGACGGAAAAGAGAAAGGGAGTTGGTTGTTTGCGTTGGAGATTATGAAAGAGGATGTCAGGTTGTTGTCTTGTTTCAATACACAAATTAAAGAAAGGAGTAGAAAGGTAGGGATGCGGTCAGAATTCTTTTGGGTGTCCGGGTAGAGCCCCTTTGTTGTCTCGGTTAAAAAGAAGAAAATGAAAGAAAGAGTATGGGGTATTAGTCTTTAATATAAAAAGAGAACCTGGCAGAAATTAAAGGGAGGATGGTTTTGGGCGTAAACTAGGGTAGAGGAGGCTCGTTCCGGTGGATGATTGAAGGGGGAGGAGCAGACAAGATCTGACAAGAGGCTGACGGCGGAAGAAAAGATAAGAGGGGATAATGGACAGAGAAAAGGTGGTCTTCTGGAGCGGAAAACAAGACATAATCTAGTAGTTGAAGAGGCATAAAAACTACTATCGGTTTAATCTTTCCCTTCTATTTTTCTGTTAATTACCTACAATTATGTCTTGCTAAACTTTGTAATTAGGATTTTTATGTGGAAATTACTTTAAGTATTAGACCACTTTAAATTGAATTATTTAGCAAAGACTGTTTTGAATTGAAACTATTAATTATTGATACTGTTTATCGATTTAATGATGAAATTAGTTGTTATTCGCCGGTTCTGTATAATACAATAACCTATGCGCGTAATTAATTGGGTCACAAATTTATTTGTATTATTATTTGATATTCCATGTTTGGGTTAATTTTTTTGATGGAGTATGCTTAGAATTGCAAGTATTATTTGTAAGCCAGTATTTAGTTTTATATAATCTCGCTAACGCAATTTGATGGTGTATGCTGAGACTTAGAGCTTTTGATGCGCCATGCTTAGGGTGTCCCAATGATATTTACAACTCTAATATATATAATAACGAACAATAAATTAATATTCATGATTATGTTTCATTTCGGTAATTGAATATAAATAGTGGTGGATACTAAAAGCCCTGGTTACCGATTCTCCCATTTTATTTACTTTATTAGTTTAGTTTAAATTTATTTATTTCATTCGTATTCTAAATATCCAAAAATATTGTTTCTGGTTAGTTAGTCGATTAGGAATATTGATTGTAGTATTTTCCCGCTCCCTGTGGGTTCGACCCGTATTTTACGCTTCTATATTGTAGACGCCGTGCGATTGCGGTTAGTATAAATCGGTGTTCCAAAATCCTATCAATTTTTTTCCGGGTGGAGCCCCTTTGCTTTCTCGGTTAAAAATAAGAAAGTGAAAGAAAGAATATGGGGTATTAGGCTTTGATAATAAAAGAGAACCTGACAGAAATTGAAGGGAGGATGGTTTTTAGCAAAAAAAACTAGGGCCGATGAGGTTGGTTTGGGTGGTTGATTGAAGGGGGGGGGGAGCAGATAAGATTTGACAAAAGGCTAACGGAGGAAGAAAACATAAGAGAGGATAATGGACAGAGAGAAGGTGGTCTTCTGGAGCGAAAAACAAAACAAAATCTAGAAGTTTAAGAGGCATAAAAACTAATACCAGTTTAATCTTTCCCTTCTACTTTTCTGTTAATTATTTTATGGGTTTTGAGAAACCCACAATCATGTCTTGCTAAACTTTGTAATTAGGGTTTTGTGTTGAAACCACTTTGAGTATTAGACCACTTTGAATTGAATTATTTGGCAAAAGACTATTTTGAATTGAAAATATTAATTCTTGATATTGTTTATTGATTTAATAATAAAATTAATTGTTTCTTCGCCGGTTTTGTACAATACAGTAAACTATGCGGGTAAATTAATTGGGTCACAAATTTATTTGTATTATTATTTGATATTCCATGCTTGGGTTGATTTCTTTGATGGGGTATGCTTAGAATTACAAGTACTATTGTGAGCCAATATTTAGTTTCGTATAATTTTCTCTCTAACGCAATTTGATGGTGTAGATGCGTGAAGCTTAGGATGTGCCAGTGATATTTGCGACTCTAATACATATAATAGGTGATGTCGATAGAACGAACGATAAATTAATATCCATTATTATGTTTCATTTCAGTAATTGAATATAAATAGTAGTGGATACTAAAAACCCTGGTTACCGATTCTCACATTTTATTTACTTTATTAGTTTAGTTGAAATTTATTTATTTCATTCGTATTATAAAAATCCCAAAAATATTTTTTCTGGTTAGTCGATTAGGAATATTGATTGTAGTATTTTCCCGCTCCATGTGGGTTCGGCCCGTACTTGCCGCTTCTACATTGTAGACGTCGTGGGATTGCGGTTATTATAAATAGGTATTCCAACAATCCTATCAGGTATATCCCCAGGTGAAATGATTTCTTAGATGCCGATAGGGTATAAGTTTGGTGTTGATGAAGTGATATTGGTCCCTCTTTGCCTTGAAATTGTAAAAGTCCTTTCCAGGTCTTCATGGGCGACAAGGTTGGATGGTTGGATCCTTGATTGTCCTCTTTGAATGCATATCTCGTCATCGTCTTGAATATTGATTTTGGTACTGTTGAAGTTGGTGTTCTTGGAATCTTTGCTTGCTGCAACTGGTGACGGATTTATTATGGAAAGAATTATTCCATTAGAGTCTCGAGGCAAGTGAGTACCTCTCTTGAGTTGTAGCCATATCTTTTTGTGTTCTGGCATGAACTTTTTATCTTTGCATCAGATCGACCATGTTGAGTGTTGTTTGGGCGCTCCTGGTGTTTTCAACCGTCATACAATGAGAAAGCCAGAGATGAGTAACCTCCTGGCAAAGTATAGCTTTGAATTTTTGGCGGGTAAGGAGGCCAATGTTGATACATAGAGGATGAGTCTTCCTTGCCATGATTTCGTAGGAGTTTCTCCAGATCTTCACGGGTGAAAAAATCGGGTTATTGGTACCTCTGTGGTGGGCGATGAGGAATGGTATGAAATTCACCGTTCCTTTGAGTCTTTGACGTGCCAGCGTCGGTGGTTGTTGTGAGGTTGGTCCTGGTTCGATCCGTCAGGCCATGGTGTTGTTCAAGGGAGAGTTGCTCCTAATAAGTGCATAATTTACATGATTTCAACGTCAAATCCATACTAATATTTGCTATAATTCTTACATATTACTACTTCCATTTCCGCAAAAGTGTTATTATCACTTTTGATGAAATAGAGGGAGTATTTGTTATTACTCTTGTTTTATTTTATTTGTTTCTATTAGGTGAATCATCCCAATAAGAGTGAAAATGACTACAAAAGAGATAAGAAGTGAAGTACTCCAAGTATTGAAGCATCTAAATCCCAAAATAAAAAAGTTCATTGCGACATAAAATGAACAAGGAAATTGAGTTCTACAAGTGAAGACGGGCTAAATACCAAATTCAAGTTATCCAAAATCAAGATTTCTTAATACCATCTTGAAAAGGACGAATAAACAAAGAGAACGCAAAAGGAATGAGGTCATTCCGACATCAGACGAAGAAGTTATGAGCAAAACAAGATAATATTGAAGATTTAGCTCTCAGAGGTTCGCAAACCGGAACGTTCTGAATTTTTAAATTTGACACGCGTTTTGGACTTCTAGACAAGGAAAACACGGTTCCGGAAGGATTCTAAACCCTAGAAAGAGAGGATATTTGATGCCCAAACATTGAAGGATATAAAAGAAGACTTTTAAGGCTCAAACAAGACATCTATTAAGGAATCTCTACAACCTCTTACCTCTCATATCACAACTTCTACATCAAAAACCTAGAGTTTACCCATTTAAAGGGAAACCATTCTTCTTTGTATTACGAGTAGCTAATTATTTTGTTGATTAAGGATGAATTTCATGTTCTAAGAGTGAAGCTTTATTAGTAATACAAGTTTTCACTAAATCTAGGGTTTATGATTGATTTCTAGATTGTCCAAGTGTACAATTAGATTAATCTAATGATCAGTTTGATGCTAGTATTGAGTTTTGAGATAAGTAATCGTCCATCGAATCGTACAAAAGTAGAAATCGCGAGGCCTTGCAAAGGGATTCTGTGGAGAAATTGCAAGTGAAGACAACACCAGCAAGTGGACCTTGATATAAGAGTTTAACTACTGGGATCAACCTAAATTCACAAAGCTTAAGGCATTCGATTGGGTTACACCTTGAGTGATCTACTACTTGGTGGTTCAGACGAATAGAATCTGGTAGTCAAGAACTTCCGCATCCAGTGATAAAAGGATTTTTGGGGATAACACTAATCTAGCTGCTATTCTACGGTTTGTGATAATTAATTCTAACGAAAGATAGATAAGTATACTACTTGAGTCAACGTTTGGTAACGGCGAAGGACTCCCTAATCATCGTTTCTTCTTATATTATTATTTTTAATTGTTTTAAACAATCAACCCTCCCCCATAATATTTATTTTAGTTTTGCTAATCAAAATAACATCTCAATTACATAACTCTCCATGGGAACGATCCTTACTACCGCTGTATTACTAGTTAATTAGTGGGAAATATATTGATTAGTTTGTTGCACTAAAGACACGCATCAAATTTTGGCGTCGTTGTCGGGAATCGAACCCAGATCACCCGCGTGATAGGCAGGAATACGTACCACTATACTTATGAAAACTTGATGCGAGGTTGGGTATCTCATCATTCTACCTGGAGTTTGTGCAGATGAAACACTCTAAACAGAAAATTTAGAGATGTACAAAAAATTATAGGTCTGGTGGCTCAGTCATGGGTATTGAATGATCAGCTTATCAAATACTGTATTCTCTACCGGCAGTTTAAGTCCCTTTTTTTTAGATCTAGAATCTCAACAACTAACCAACCCAAATGTAGTTCTCTAATATTTCTAAGTTCAGTTATTTCGGTAAGAACTCCGTATGTAACTTAGCTAGAAGTATACTAAGTGACTCTAAAATCTCTAAAGTTGGAGGTTTATGCAAAAATATATACAACAAATCGAAAGAAATTTACTATACCAAAGGGAATACTAAAAATTTATATGCTTAATCACTCCCCCACACTTAAACTTTATATTGTCCACAATGTGCAAAACTGACATTTCTGAATTCTGAAGTAACCACATATTAACCCTAAAAAATGTACAAATTTGTAAGGAATTTGTCAAAACTTTCTTGACGAAAGTTGTTCGCCTGCGTCTTTTCTACAGCTGTGAAAAGGGAATAGTGTTATGATAAATGGTATGACTTTTATGGCCTCTGGACTGACTAACACGCAATCTGAAAAACTTTCTAATAAATAATCTGGAACTCATTTTACCAGGCCAGTCTCTCCTATCTAAAGGACTCCAAATTTAGATTTTCTTTTTGCAACAGAAAGTTGAGTATTTCCTATTCAAAAGTTGGGGTCAACCACTCAAATCGAAATCCGAACGAAGTCCCTAGAGACGTTTCATTGAATGATCTTACTGTCAGAATTTTTTTGACGAAAAATTTCTCGTCAAAATTTTCTTCATTATAGATAGGACTCTATGAAATTAAAATTGGAATGAGAATATAATATGCAAACTATAAAATAAAAAAGAAAAGAGATAGAAATACAAAACCAACGGGATGCCTCCCATTAAGCGTTTAGTTTAATGTCCTCAGCCTGACCTTCTTGTTATCGCCCGTAAATCAATAATCTGAAAATATGGGAATCCACCCAGACAACAATTTGCAGTTCTAATAACAACTTCAAACAATGATTAGCATAAGACATAAATAATAAAATTATTATTTTATAGAATTTTCCCCCACCCTTAATATTTTCTACACTTGGAAGTGTATAAAGAACATAGAACAAGGGAACTTCTTTTGGTTTCTCTCGGTGAACCTGCACAGTATTAGAATCAAACACATCTAGTGGTGGATAATTAGAAGTAACATAATTCGTAAGTATTTTTGTAACACAAATACCCAACCCTTAGTGAATTAGCTCATTTAAAATCGGGTTAAAAACCTTTTGGGGAACAATTTTGATTGGGGGAAGAGGATCAAAAGATATAGAAATATGCAAAGGATTAGACTAACATTCAACACTCTCTTGTATTACGGGATCCTTATCATTCTTAAAGAATTCCAATGAATTATTTACCGCATGCGTATCGTGGTCCTCTATCAAACTCTTTAGACAATCTTCGTCAGTTTCTGCTTCAATCAAAATTATCATCATTATAATCCTTGGCCATCTCAATTGGGTTTTCCACAAAATCAACCAATTTGGTTTCATTCTCAATTATCTTCTCCTCAACCTCATCATCGGAATCGGAATCCTCTCCCAGAAAGTCTAGTTTATTGGTGTAAATTCTAATATTTTCGTTAGAGTATATTACACTATTTATAACAATAGATATGTCATATCCAGTCTCCTCCTTTTGAATAGGTGAATGATCTTTATTATGATCCGGAGTTGGAATAACTTCATCATTAGTGCAAGGACTTTCCAAAGGTTGATCATCTTCATCATAATCTTCGTCAATCTCATAATCTTCAATATCCCAACGACGTTGAAGTTCCGTTAGTATGACCTTGTTAGTTTCTTCAAGAGTCTCTTCTAATGCTCCAGCTTCTTCTAATTGATCATATTGTTTAGTAAGTTTTCTAATATTGATACGTTTTCCTCCATCACTCACGATAGAATTTCCAGACCATAACTCCTCTTTTGGAATAAGTGAAGAAAATGCATGATAAAGAGGAGTAGGTCGTGATTCGGTATCATAAGTTTTGAGTTCCAAACTCTCTGAAATATGCACATTACTATAAAACAACTGATCAGAAGTATAACTATCCTTCCATCCTCGTGATTATTCCCTTATATACCCATCATAAGGTTGTTGGCATGTATGAGAATAGTCATAAGGTTCCGTAGGATATTGGTCGTATCCAAAAGATTGGTTTTGATTATACCCATGGTATGGTTGGTAGTTGTCATAAGACTGAGATTGAAAACCGCATTGATTACCACTATTATATGATTGATCTTATGCACCGTACATGTTATCTTTGAATGGAAACATGATGACTGATGTGATTTTATATAGTGGTAAAAAGAGGTTCGATTCTCGAACTTGTGAAGGTAATGATTTTAGAAAATATAGGACTTAATCTAAACTAATAAAAATCAGGAAAATAAACTAGAGATGATTTTTAGAAAATATGGAGAAAACCAGGAATCAAGATTCGGTTATTTCTAACAATTTATGTGATTAATCGGGTAATTCTTTTAAATAAATTAAGCTCAAATATTGCCAAAATAGGTTTTATGCAAACAAGTAGAGGTAAATCATAAGCATGGGACATCAGAGGTCGTTAACCCAGCATGACCCATCAAACAAAAACACCACTATTGAATGAAAACCGTTTTTCTATTATGAAACTATGCAATTTTAACAAATAAAGAATTATAGTTAATTAATTAAAAATAGACTTACCATAATAAATTGAGAGAAAAACCTCCTCCATCATCCCAGTAAATATACTTAGCTCATGGTGAAGAAAACTTGCTCAAAAGTTGATTTCATTGCTCAAAATATTGATTACAAGGTTAAAGAATAGTGCAACAGCTGAACAGATACGTATATAAGTGTCATAGAACAGGGTTCAACTGTTACAGAGAGCTTTAAGCAACAGAAATGTTCAAAATCTAAGGCAACAGGAGCAGAGCTGTAACAGTGGAACAGCAACAGTTAAAGATGTTGCTTAGTCGTCTTCTTCAGCGATGGTGGGTGAAGAACAGGGCCGGCGATGCACCAGCAGGTGACCGGCGGTGCCGGAACTCCACCGGAATTTCTCTGAATCGATCTCTAGGGTTTTGTCTCTATTTTTCTTGGAATCTCTTGGTATTTATAGACTTAACAAACCCTGGAGAGAGTTCTAAACCTAATAGAACTCTCTCAAATCACTCCAATCTTCAAATCAAACTCCCAACAGGAACCGAGTCCTGATTCCGGCCAAAATTGGGTTTCCCGAGCTGATTTCACAGGATTTTTCACTGTCTTTTGATTTCTTCCAACTCTAATCGCAATGGGTCATCTTTAATTGCCGAAAAAAACCCAAAAATCGAACCCAAATCCTTTTCCTGTTTGCAACAGGACTTCCCGATGAGTTAACCAGCGACTCGGCCCGATCCAGCTCGCTGGGTTGACTCGCCTGGTTGACCCGCTGGGTTGACCCGATCCAGCTCAGCCCGATCCAAGGGTGCCCCAATCCAAAGTGTGGGTTCCTTGATCCATTTTCCCGGGTGCTTTGAACACTTTTTGAGCCAATTTTTTCACAAATCTTTATTCTTCTAATGTACCTACAAAAGCATAAAAACACGTAATAGACACAAAATCGAATACTAACTCACTAGAAATTAAGGTGCAATTTAGACACTAAAAGGTGTCTATCAATGACTCACAAGAATAAAAGATAAAATATAAGCAAAATCTAACACCTAAGAAATAAAATAATTTAAAGTGATACTTACAACCCATTTTTAGAATTTACCTCCCTTTTTTAACGAGAGTTGAACACCTTCAACAAGTTATTAACACCAAGACCGAAAAACTAAAAACCTGAAAAACACTAAAGAAAAACGTGAAAATATCTAGACTATAAAAACAAGCTAAAACAAATAACAAATCAATTAACCACTGCTCCCCGGCAGCGGCACCAAAATTTGATGCGAGGTTGGGTAACTCATCATTCTACCTGGAGTTTGCGCAAATGAAACACTCTAAACGAACAATTTAGACAGGTACAAAGAATTGCAGGTTTGGTGCCTCACTCATGGGTATTGAATGATCATCTTCTCTAATACTTATTCTCTACTGGCAGTTTAAGTCCCTTTTTGTTAGATCTAGCCTCTCAACAACTAAGCAACCCGAATGTAGTTTTCTAATACTTCTAAGTTCAGTTATTTCGGTAAGAACTTCGTATGTAACTTAGCTAGAAGTATACTAAGTGACTCTAATATCTCTAAAGTTGGAGGTTTATGCAAAAATATATAAAACAAATCGAAAAAAATTTACTCTACCAAAGTGAATACTAAAAATCTATATGCTTAATATATATCCACCATCTTGAGTAACTGAAAATTGGCTTTTGTAATTGAGAGGTTGATCTCCCGCTTTGGTCGCCAACTGTTTTAGGGTGAAAACAAATGTACGGTAAAATCGTACTTTCAAGTAGGTTTGAGAGATCAAAATCGAACTGGACGAGCGTAAACCAAGAAATAGCCGTTCATGCCCTGCTTTAATCACAAAGGTGGAAAAGATATGGTAGGTCTTAGGGTAGGGAAGCCAAGAAGGTTGAGAAATATCAGTATGATGAGTAGTGTGTGGAGGAGAAAAATATTCTCAGATATGAATCGCTAATTCTGTATGTGTAGTTTCTCCTGACTTGTTGTCCTGTTCTTGAATTAATGAGAACTATCTACTTATAGATCGAATGAGACACACTGATTTCTTGTAAGTTGTGGAAATAAGGGAGAGATGGATAAGTAATGATTATGGAGATTGTAGTGGGGTGGTGCCCAGAAAGTAGGGAAGACTTGTCAGACCACTACTCCTTATCCTCCCGACTGCTCTGTAACCGCCCATTACTTGTTACCTTCTTGTTCGTGGAGGTGGTGCCACCACGCACGATTACCGTAAACCGCCAGACCAATACCCCAATGAGAATCCCCCTATGTATTGTATTTAATATCTCGTGGAAATAGTAGAGTCATAAGCCACTATTGTTTTTATTAAGCCAAGTCAAATCAAGTCAAATGAATTGCTAAGTCAGTGAGGCAAGTTGCACGATTCACTGGATTGGTAATCATACTGATTACTGTCAAGTCTGGGAAGTTCAGTGGTCATGTACTTGCTTATAAGTAATACGGCATATTAAATGGCTAAATATTATCTCAGAAGTGACTTAGCATAAGTTTGTGAGGCATTTGAATCCAAATATTATAGGGCCTCTCAAGCAAGAAGACCTACTAGAATTTGTATAACACTTGATATTGGACCAATATTGAGAAGAAAGGCGTATTTCTGAGGGAAGTATCTAGCAAAGCTATTACTAGCTACTTAGCGCAAATAATAATGTGTTATCTCTTCCAGTACAAAAGGATAATATGCTAGCATCCCAGGAGAAAGGCCAATATGCATGGATTTTAGTAAACGTTAATTGTACTAGGATATGAAGCTATTGTCAAGGAAGTTTGAAGTTAACACTTCAATTAGATAGTATTGTCAACATTAGAGTCAATGCGCTTGTGGCTAAGTCGCTAAGTATGGCCGTGTTAAGCCAAGGGAACATTAGCCATGGTCGTTACTCAGGGACACATCAGGCTAGGTTAGAGACACACTAGGGCTCTGGGATGCGTCGGCCTTGGCAGGCGCTAGGCTTATCTAGGGACTATCGTCCATTAGGGACGAGCTAGACATAACTAGGGACGTATTGGCCTGTGATGCGCTTAGAAAGGGGATGCGTCAGGTAAAGGGACGTGCTAGCTAGAGGTGTACTGGAGTATGTGACACACTGGCTAGTGGCTAGTCATGAGAGGCGCTCTCGAGAACGCGTCGGCTAAGGCACTTTTCCAAGAAGAATTGGCGATTTTCAAGTAGTAGGGTTAGGGTTAGCACTTTTAGCGCTAAGGCTAAGGTGCTATGGTAGTGACACGCTATCTAATGACTCATTAGGAAAATATGTGCTAGCTAAGACCATGATAGGTTAGTTGGCGCTTCTCAGGTGCTAATGTGGCTAACTTGGGCCAATGTGGTGCTAAGACAAATAACTAGTGCTAACTTAGCACTGATAGGAGAAAAGGCTAGGGTTAGCCTAGCTAAGAGGTTCAATACGTATTTTATGGCATTGCTCCTTGATTGTGGCGCACCCGAGAGGAGTGGCATATAATTTATGGCTTTTATTTAAGCAAAATGCTAAAGTAGTATCTTTGAGCTTAGAAGAGCAATTTAAGAAGAGTTCATTGCGAACGAAGCGTTAAGCTAAAGTATATTTTGGGGTTTAAGCATTAGCTATTTCCGAATTTGATAGATGTTACTGGAACATCGATGCGCACTCGAAACAAGTTCAAGGAATCCAGTCATGGAATTTATACGACTTGAAACCAGTTCGATATGGCATAAATATCGTGAGTATTAAGGAGGCTGCAAGGTCACTTAGAATGCTTGTAGTTGTTTAGAGAAGACTCAAGTCTATACTAGTGGGCAACCCATATAAAAGCTTGAGACTTATTATGTAGAGATTATAGACTACATTGTTAGCATAGAATGCTTGTAGCCTTTTGTAAAGACTGTACCCTCAATTCGCATGGGGAATATAAGTAGGAACAATATTTTGTATTTTGATATAAAGCCAGAAGTATGCGCATAAGTATGTGCAGATATTTCTATGTTCCTGCATCTAGGCAGAAGGGTGATTTTATAATTCTGACCCTTGTGAAAAACACACCATCTACACCAGTGTACTTTTAAAGACAAACCAAAGGTAAAACATACAGTCAATTCGATGAGCCTACTAAGATCATAATTAAATTAGTTTCTCATCAGGAAAACAACCATTATAAATAATTCTTCCCAACAATTTCCATAACCACACTCCCCACAAAGAAATATCATTAAGCACGAGTTCAAAGAATTCTCTCCTTGTGATTGTTATTTTCTAAGCATGCCACATCTAGCAACCTTACCAGAGAAATCTTAAAAAACATGATTTTAGTTATCACCAATAAAAGATACACATATTAATACCGAAACCAACACATATGCATATTAATCAATCAATTACAAGAACATAAAACATTTAAGTATTATGTGACTCAAATATGAGATGAATCATCAAAACTTTCTTATGATTTTGATATAGAAATTACAAAAACATGATTAAAAAAAAACTATCATCAAGTAAGCCAATCTATGAGATCATAAATAATCAACTTAATGAAGGTTTGAAAGTTTAACCCACGAAATCCGAAAGCAATGCAAGATATTTAACAAAGAAACAAGTATTGCAATAACATTATCAATTACCATTAACGACACCAAAAATTTATCAAAATAAATACTCTTCATTAATAGTTTTATTGATAGATAAAGAAATAGATTTTACACAATAGTTAAAATACATCAATGTTGATTAAATTATTCTCAGCAAAGTTTACATCTAATATAAGAACAACTATATAATATTAAACTTTTTACCAGATGAATTTACTAATTCATGGTTTTAGGCTTTCAACACAATTTTTTGTAGTGTTGGTTTCACTTTTATCTTATATATATCCCTTATAGAAGAAGCACTTGCTATTTTACAAGCACAACTTGCATTTGAGATGTGTTCGTGAAAGATTCAGCAAGAACCTGTAAATCTATTTTGATTTGTTTACAGTATTGAGTAACAAGATTTAGAGAGATTGCTTTTTTTTGTTGCTTTGTTTTCTTCTTCTTTTTGAACCATGGTTTCTTCTTGATCTTGAGACCAGACTATTTTCCTTCAAGGTTTGGCGCTTCCTTGCTAATGAAATAGTTTTTCAAATCAAGTACCCTTAAATTAGAAAGTTAAAAGGGGGGAAGGTACCAAGTACACCACCAACTTTTTTGTATCGAAACCTATATACATGTTTCTTGCGTGAACTTTAATCTAAGGTTAAAGAAGACAAAAAAAATATCCCTGGATAATCTCTAAAAGAAACTTTTGAATCCCTAGAATGATTAACGTATAACTAGCTTCTACTTTTAATTATAAGGATAAGATAATATAATACGGAAGTAAAAGTAAAGCAAGGCACCAAAAATTTGTTTACAAGCAAAAATACAAAGCAGAAAAAAACGCGGAACCTCGTCCACTTTGAACACACATTATATTAAGCCGCTATAAGTACTAGCCTACTATATGACTTCGGTCTGGAATGTTGATGGGTTTTTTAATAGTGGTAAATAAAGTTCGTCCAAGACTTGTGAAGATTTATTTTTAAATATAATTTCTTAGATAAAAATATAATAACTCAAATAAAATTATTAACAAAGTTGAGAGAGAACTGAGGCTAGGATTCCACTATTTTCCAATTTTTTAAAGTGATTAAATTCAATAATTATAATTATGCAATTCTAACATTTAATTTGATTCTAAAATTTTGCAACAAGTAGATTTTCATAATAACAATTGTATAACAAAAGCATGGAACATCTAAAACCTAGGCCAAAGCATGTACCATCTAACGAAATCACAATTGTTTAACAAAAATCATTAAATCAATTTTTAACCAAGGAAATTAATCATAAATGAATTGCATAAATTAATTAAATAAATATTACCACATAATCTTTGGAAAATTAGCGTCCTTCGTTGCCTCAGAGATGGGGTTTAGCTCCTCATTGTATTGGAAAAACCCTCAAAAATATATTTTATAGCTCAAAAGGTGCTTAGAATGGTGAAATAATAGTAAGACAGAAGATTTGGTACGCATATAAGCGTTACAGAGAAGTGTTCTCTGCGTTACAGAAGAAAGAAAAGAAAACAGGAAGAAAGAAAGGACTACAGATGTTGTTGAAATACGACTGCTTCAGCAGCACTATCAGCGACACTTCTCTGACGCCTTATGTTCTTCATCTTCTCTTTCACTAGCAGAAAAAAATATTTTTCCTGGATTGTTTCTGTCGATCTCTGGCTACCTTCTCTGTGTATCCTAAGCTCTCCCCCATACTCTCTGATCACTCCATGACCTTTGACACTCTTTTATACACCCATAACATCTCCCAAATCTTCACCTTTAATCTTCACAGAATTCTCTTTTAAATGAGAATAATATCCGGGAATAAAAACTCTTCAATTTGCACGTTAATCTCACAAGATATGTTGATTCTTTCACGTATCTTTTGGTTATGTATATATGACTATGATATTCTCTGAATTTAATCCCACAAATCACGTGAAAATATCAATCAAAATTAATACAGAATATTCACGTATTTGAAATGATTTTCCCTCATATTTCAAAATTTGAATTGAGTGAGGTGGGTATCCTCATCCAATGTACGGGTGCCTTTAGTAATTCTTCATGGGTGCCTTTAACATTTTTTTGGGTGCCTTTTGTTGTTTTTCGAGCCAATTTTTCTAACAATGTTTATTTTCCGGAAATGCCTATAAATACATAAAAACACAATATTAGTATAAAATGAGTTCCAACACTATAAAAGTTGTGAGCAAGTTAGACACAAAAATGTGTCTATCAAATGTATTTGAGAACAAATAAACCGAAAATTGTTAACTAAGAAAACTGCAAAACAGAAAAACCTTGGGACTTCGTCCAATTTGAACATACACTATATTAAGGCACTACAAGCACTAACCTACTATATGACTTCAATATGGAATGTAGTTGAAAATGAATAATCCCTCCAAACTACTATGCTGCAGTTGTGCCCCTACGTCTCTCGGTTATCACATAAAACTATGCATTTGATTCCCATAATTGCTGTCTTTTGCATGGATATAAATTGCTTCACAGTCCTTCATAAAGACTAACGTTACCCTGCCTCAAACATAACGCCTGATGATTTCTCTTTTGATTACAAACTAAGGTGACAAAAATCTTTTCGTATGATTTTGATTAGGTTACCCCTCAAACGCCCTCGGATTTTAGGCCGATTAGCCTCACCAATTTAATCTCCAAAATTAATGATAACAGGCTCAAACCTCTTCTCAACAAAATAATTTCTCCGAACCAGTCTGTTTTCCTAGTTGGAAGGCAAATTACCGATAATATAATAATTGCTCATGAATTCCTTCGCTCTATGAAGATCTCTAAAGACAAAAAGGGTTTTCTAGCTCTAAAATTAGATTTATCTAAAGTGTTTGATAGAGTGGTATGGCCATTCATAGAACAATCCCTCCTAGGTTTCGAATTTAATAAATTTTGGATGAATCTTACTATGCAATGCATATCCACAACATATTTCTCTATCCTGCTTTACGGATCTCCTATCCCCAGCTTCTCCATTTCTAGAGGGCTTATACAAGGTTCCCTCTTTCTCCATATTTATTCCTTATCTGCATGGAAATCCTTTCAAGACTTCTTTCCAAAGCAATCTCCGAAAAAAAGATTTCTAGAATAAAAATCAACAAATTAGCGCCCACGATATCCCATCTTTTTTTCGTAGATGACTATTTTCTCTTCACTAGGGAAGATCCGGAAGAAGCTAAAAATCTTTTAGATATTCTTTCTAAATTTGGTGATATAACAGGACAAATGGTCAATCTTCAAAAATCCGGGATTTATTTCAGCCCCCATATCCATCCCAAACATGGAAAAATAATAGATTTTTTTAAGTACCGTTAATGACTAAAAAAGATAGATATTTGGGTACTCCGCTTTTCGTCGATCGAAATCACAAAGAGAATTTTGAACCCCTCCTAAAGAAATATTATTCTTCGCTTCAAGGATGGAAATCAAAAATTCTTTCTCAAGCGGGGAGAACGGTTTTAATTCAGTCCATTCTTCAATCTTAACCCAGTTATTAAATGCAATGCCTTGCTCTACCTAAGTCCACTCTAGAACAATTAGATCGGATACAACGTGATTTTTGCTGGAATAAAGATCAACCCAAAAAAAGAGGTGGATATTTAAAAGCGTGGAAAAATATTTGTAAACCCAAGTCTATGGGTGGTCTAGGAATAAAAAATCCTCACAAATTTAATGTCGCTCTACTTACTAAATTGGCTAGTCGTGTCATCCAGGAGCCGGATCATCTCTGGTCACAACTTCTAAAATAAAAGTATTTCCCCTACTCACACCCTTTGTTAGAGACAAAAAATCAAATCTATTCTGGATATGGAAGAGTATTTAAAAAGGCCCTTCCCTCATTAAAGATAATTTTATTTGGCAATTAAAGGACGGAAAATCAACCAAAGTATGGAATAATAATTGGATTCAGAATTCTACTGCCATACGAAAACCCTCAGAAAAAGAAGAACCAATTCCTTAATTAGTCAGCGAACTAATAACTCCAGAAGGTCAATGGAAAAACACCAAGTTAGAAGAACTTTTCTCCCCAGAAATTAAGAAAAAAATTCTAGCCATTACTCCACAAATCAACAAAGCGAACATAATAAGATGGAAACATCATCAGTTAGGCACTTTTTCTGTCAAAAATGTCTATAATTTCCAAGTCTCCTAATCTCCAAAAAAAAATACAAAATTTCCTTGGAAAAAAATCTGGAATATCCCGGTTATTCCGAGAATTAGACTATGCATTTGGAAATTGGTTCAAAGAGCGTTACCAACTTCTAGCAGACTGACGACTTCTGTTTCAGCTATACCCCAGGAGTGTTCTCTTTGCAACTCCCAAAACCTAGAAATAGAAAAACATATCTTCATAGAGTGTCCTTTCGCCAGAGCAATTTGGTTCTCACTTTCATTAACCTCGGTGACATCTATATCGTCTTCGGGGTCAATTAACGACCGAGTGGATGGTTGGTTGTCTTCTCCAACATATTTAACTATCTCTAGCAAGATTGCTACCATCCTATGGTTTATTTGGAAACACAGATGCTCAGTTATTTTTGAAAAGATTGATCCTAATTTGATTTTCCTGTTAGACCAAATGAAAGATCATTTACAAGTTGTTACATCAATCACAGACTACTATCAGATCACAAGACCCATTGATTCAAGTACAATTAAGAACTCGTGGTCAACATGGAATACAGATTGGATTATGTTTATAGATGTTTCTTTCAAAGAGACAGATTGTTCGTCAGGATATGCTTTTCTTCTATATTTGGTAGACCAAGAGTCTTTTATGCACATTAAGGCAGGATCTAGCTGAGCTTCCTCGGCTTTACATGCACAAGCACATTCACTTCTCATTGCAAAGAACTGGATACAAAATAATATTCTCTCAAGCGTTTCAATAACTACGGACTGTAAACAACTGATGGATATTATCAATAACAGAGAAACAAAAACTCCATGACATGCAGAAAATACAATCACAAAACTGCATTGATCTTGGAGATCTTCCACAAACAAAGGTAAAGTTCATCAACATGAAACACAACACAACCGTGGACTCCATGACAAATGCGGCAATAATCCAAAGCCTCCAGCACATTTCAACAACTCTTCAACAACAAGTCCAAAAATCTTTAATTTCATATAACATGTTTAATAAAATATAATTTATTTTTTTATTAAAAAAATAAAAAATTAAGGAGTATAAAAATAATAATCTCTGTTTCAGCAAAAATATTATTATCATTTTTTTCACTTTGAAAGGTAGTATAAAAATAAAATAACAGTTTTATTTGCGGGTAACAGTTAAGTAAGATAAACGTTTTGTTTTTCTATAAAAGAATTTCTCTCTATTTGTCTTGTTCTTCCTCTCCTCTTTTTTTGGTGTTAGTTGGTGTCGGTTATGGTGGTGATGCCAGAACAATCCAAGTAAGAAAGAGAAGGGCCCGTGTGGGATTCCCAATTCTCCCTTGTCCTTCTCTCTATCAAGACCAAATCGATTCCCCGATCTCGATTCCAATACCTTAAATCCAATCTCGATTTTGATCCAGTCAAACATCATCAATGGCGGCATCTGCGAAACGCTTAAGAGACCTACAATCAAACCCAAGTAATAGAACGTGTGTTGATTGTACACAGAAAAACCCACAATGGGCATCAGTATCATATGGGATATTTATGTGTTTAGAATGTTCAGGTAAACATAGAGGTCTTGGTGTACACATAAGTTTTGTTAGATCTGTAACAATGGATTCTTGGTCTGAAATCCAATTGAAGAAAATGGAATCAGGAGGTAATGAACAACTTAATAAGTTTTTATCTCAATATGGTATTCCTAAAGAAACAGATATTATTGCTAAATATAATAGTAATGCTGCTAGTATTTATCGTGAAAAAATCCAAGCATTATCTGAAGGTCGTTCATGGAGGGAACCTCCTGTTGTGAAAGAAACAGTTGGAGGGATTGGTATGAAGAAACCCCCAATTAGTGGTGGCCGTAGTGCTAATTCGGGGGCAAACGGAGATTGGAATAATGATGATGGTTTTAGATCTTCTTCTGATATAAGAAGGAATCAATCGACAGGGAATTTTGGTGGTCGTGGTGGTGGGAGTAGTAATGGGAGATCGGGTGGTGGACCGGTTAGATCTGTGTCGACTGATAGTATGTATACACGATCGCAATTGGAAGCGTCTGCTGCAAATAAAGAAAGCTTCTTTAGTAAAAAGATTGCGGAAAATGAATCTAGACCTGAAGGACTTCCACCTTCCAAGGGAGGGAAGTATGTAGGATTTGGATCAACCCCAGCGCCCACTCAGCGGAATACTTCATCGTCTCAAGGGGATGTTCTTAAGGATACCATTTCTCTGGTAATGATATTATATTTCCGATTTTTTTGGTCATTCTTAGCACTTAAATTTTGATTGATTTGTGTTTATTCTATAAAAATTCATGTAGTTTGGGACTCCTTACACTTGTGCCAATCAGTTTTAGTCTATATAATGGTCTTAGGTTCATGTAGTTTATGATTTCGTGGTAAGATAAATTCCCGAGAAGATTGACTCTGTATCTTTTAGCATGCGAATTGCAAGCTCCAAGTCTGCTTCTAATTGAAATAATGTTATGTCTAATGTTGTGTGGAGATATCAATAGTGGAAGGAACAAGCCTAGTTAGTTTTGTGTTGCCACTTGTTTCTACCAGTGGTCCAGTGCCAAGAAGGGCTAAAACCCAGTTGGCACGAGTATGATCAAGTGTTTGTTATTCTTATATTTACGCTCTTTATAGTGATAAGCATATTGCGATCGCATGCAAAGAATTGTGTTCAACTGCAAGGGTAGCTTCTTCTTTCTCTTTGGTGTATCTTTGTACAAATTGACAATGCATCTTTTTGTTTTTTTAGGGTCTAGGAAAGCTATCTTTGGTGGCATCATCTGCTGCTAATCTAGTCCAAGCTGGAACGAAGGACCTGACTTCCAAGGTATTTATCTTTTAGTATTTCATATTAGTATAATGGTGAATCACATTCACCCAATGGCTTTTGATGATTAGGCTAATTATAAAGTTGGCTATCATGCCATACAATTTATTGCTGATTTCTCATCTCAAATCATAGCTTGTTATGATAGCTGCATATGTATACTATGAATCTATGATTAGATGGACAAAACCTAATTATCGTGATGATTAAGAGGGGTGATATTAAAGGTTTTGAGAAATTTGCCGTACTGTAAGTTTAACTTGCAAGTTTGGCACTACCTATGAAGTGTTGAATGTTCATGTCACATACTGTAGATTTCTTATTTTTAATTTAGAAAGTGAGCTGTGAGGCCAAGAGTGGCTTTCCTCTTATGGTTATGCTTGCTGTCTTCTCTCTCTTTTTTTTTTTGATTGAGGTTTTCATGTCTCTTTGTTTTTACTTCATTTCGTTTGTTTAGTGAGTCAAGAAATTTAAAAAATTGGAAAAACTTGAGATTCCTTATACTTTTAGTTCGATGAGATTCAAATTTTAATTTAGACCATTCTACTTGTCGTGGTTATGTAAGGTTGTTATTCCCTTTTGCTTGCCTGGTAAGCAGAAATCTAGTTATGGGTTCCACATCTCCACTGATTGTAGTACGTAGCGCCATATAGAGCTTGAAGTGGCATTTATGCCATACTCTAAAAAGTTGTCCTCTGTCTAGGATTTGAGTAAAACTTAGCTTCCATGAGTTTTAATAGTGAAGCATGAGTTGCAGGGGTAGGTGCAGATTTGTATGGCAAATAGCTCCAGTAAGGTACAATAGAGGAAAAGAAATCATTGATAGTTTGTACAGGGATATTTACACCACTTGAGAAGTCAGAATCTTTTAATTTTGTTAGCATCATACCAACTACTTCTTCTTCATTGCATATTCTAAAACTACTCTTTCTTCATCATTTTTAAACATACAACTAGCAAGTAACAAGTCAGCAGGTGTTACACAAGTATATGAGCCTCCCTCTTGACTTCCTCTTCATTGAGTAGAATGTTATTGCCATCCAGTAACTTTTGTTTGAAACGTTATATCTAAATATCATTATTCGTGGTGCTGTGCATTCTGGTGCATATGTCAGTGCAAAACATCAACTTGTGAGGATCCCGGAGATGGTGCTTAACAGATGCTAATGCACTTTATCCATCTTGTAAATTAATCGCACATTACAAAGATTGAAAGTGTGTGTCTTCTCATAGAATAAAGAAGACTGGGAAATGGTAATAAACAGAAGCACGTTTTGAGGTTAACGCATTGGTCGTTATCAGTGCACTTTTTCTTTGTCCCCGCCCGTTGTTAGTATGTCAATTTATTCATCTTGCAATGCTGCAATGCTGCAATGCTAATATTGGTTTGCAGTTTCCTTTTAAGTTTCTCTCCTTTCATTAGACTGTGCAATAAGGATATTCTTGTAGTCAATGCACTCGTATTCTCAGTGTATGTTAATTTTCTAGCGGTTTCCACAGGTGGTAGAGGGTGGCTATGACTACAAGGTAAACGAAACAGTAAATGTTGTAACCACAAAGACTACTGAGATTGGGCAAATGACATGGGGAATTATGAAAGGGGTCATGGCTATGGCCTCACAGAAAGTTGAGGAATTTACAAAAGAAGGGAACAACAACTGGCCAAGGAATGACAGTGACATGAATGGGTCATATTCGGACTTTGGGAAGGAGAGTAAAGCTCAGAACTCTTCTTCTTCTAACTGGAACTCTGCATCTGATAAACAGTTCAACTCGAACAGTTCTTTCAGCTCTTGGGATGATTGGGACAGTAACGATAACCGAAAAGAAGAATCTCATAAAGGTGGAACTGCCCAGAATGGAGATAGCTGGGGAGGGTGGGATGATAAAGAGGATGGTTATGACAATTACTCTCATAGCTCATCCAACAAGAGTGCAGCAGGTAGCCAGAATGGAAAACCAGATTCTCAGTGGACTGGGGGTGGTTTTCTATGAGATTACTTAGTTGTCCTGCTAATCTTTTATCTTTATATTAGCAATCGAAAAAGCAAATGAAAAAACAGTTCAAAGAGGACTAAGTTGTCAACAGAAACAAAATCGTAGGATTCTGTTGTTTGTTGATTTGATTGGAAATTTATTTTGTATCTATTACATCTTTTTATTAATTGTCATAGTCAAAACCTTATGCAATTAAGAAAAACTGATCAGTTCACATTTTCTTAGAATACAAAGGATGTTCAAATCTGTATTTGAGACACTTATAATGTTAATGTTTAAGGGGTTGTTTTTTAGTCGCTGTAAGTCGTTGTACATGTACATGATAACCTAGATTTGTGCATGTGTTATGCACCGGGTAAATTTAATTTTTTATCACAGTTACCTTTAATTTTTGAGTTGGTATAACGGATACCGTCGTGATGGAACAGTAATTTTTGAGTTGGTATAACGGATACCGTCGTGATGGAACAGTTAGGTTATGGTTTGGGTTACAATTATTTTCGTATAATTTTTTGGAATTAAATTGTGTAGTTAATATTGACTATAGATAACCGGGTTTAGGGTTTCCTTATTCCTTTTTGTAATGAACTAATCAGTTTAGGACACAATTTTATAATTAAATGTGGTTTAGGTTAAAAACATATGGTACTTTAATTTAACAGTATGTGGGTTAAAACCCCACAATCCTATACCTTTTATTATCAAAATCCAAGTCAAAACAAAATAAAACAAAAACCTCATTTGAATAAATCTTTCTAAACTACCATTTACATTAATTCAATCCAATAAAAATAAAAATTAACCTCACTCTTAATCTTTATTCTCTGTCACCACCAATACTACCAACACCAACTCACCACCACCAACCAACAACAACCACCATCATCCAGCAATACCACCACTACCAGTCACCAACTAACAGCAGCACCAACCACCATCACCAACGAGCACCGCCATCACCCACCACCACCACAAACGAGCACCAGTAACAACGACCAGGTCCACCTAAGAGCACCAACACCAACCACCACCAGCAGAAACGAAAACCAGAACCAATACCCACCACCACCAACAACAACAACCAACACCACAGTCAACACCAACAACCAACACCACTTTCACCACTAACACCAACATCAACGAGCACCACTAACAACCACCAAATCCACCACCAACGAGCACCACCACCAACCATCACCAACAACAACGAAAACCAGAACCAACACCAACCACCACCACCAACCAACACCACTTCCACCACCATCACCACCACCAGCACCAACATTATCCCACTACCATCAACCGGAAACACCACCACCGACCAACACTATCATCAACACCACCACCACAAACCAGCAACACCACCATAAAAAACTTACCATATTACTAAAACATTGATTTCAACGATAAAAATTAGGCAGCAAAATGATGAAACCAAATTTGGTTTCAACATAAAATTTGTATTTCACCAACACAACTTCAACGAAGAAACCAAATGCACCAAATTGAATAAACTAGGAAAAATTTAGTTGAAACCAAATTTGGTTTCAACATAAACGTATTGTTTCACCATTAAACTTTGGTTTCACGATAAAAAGTAGGCACAAATCAAATTAAACCAAATTTGGTTTCTATAAAACTTACTGTTTTCACCAACACAAAAATTGGTTTCAGTGTTGTTTAGTTTTTCTAAAATTTGATGAAACCAAAAAAGGTTCCATCATTTATTTTATTCCAGATGAAAAAAAATGATGAAACCAAAAAAAGTTTCATCATTTTCAGACATTCCACCAGCACAAACACTGGTTTCAACGTTGTTTAGTTTTTATAAAATTTGATGAAACCAAATTTGGTTTCATCATTTTTCTGACGTTTTCACCACCAAAAAACCCTAATTTCGACAATGATGATGTATCATTATTTTTTTATGATGATTTTCGACGATGATGATCTGGAGGTGTTGGTGATGTTTGTAGAGGATAGAAGGAGGAGGAAGAGGTGTTGTTGGTGGTGGATCTGGACATGTAGTGGTGGGGGAGAAAAAATAACGAGGAGGAAGCGATGGGGGAGGAGGAGGTGTTGTTGATGGCTGATCTGGACATAGAAAGAGAAGGAGGTAGTGGTGGTGTTGGTGGAGAAGACGGAGGTGCTGTTAGTGGCGGATATGGGTGACAGAGCTATTATTGGTGAACAAAAAAGTAAAATAAAAAGAGAGAGGTGTTGGTGAAGGAGACATAGGTGTTGTTGCTCATGATCTATCTTTTCTCACTGGTTTGGTTGTGGCGGAGCTACTGTTGGTGGTGGGGAGGAGGAGGCAGAAGAAGAGAAGAAGAAGAAGAAATGAGAGAAGAAGAAAAGAAGAAGAAGAACCCGATGAAAAAAAAGAAAGGGTAAGGGTGACATTTTAAAAAGTGGTAAAAACTAAATTTAAACATTATAAATAAAAATGTGGCTTTTATTTCATTTTTATTTCAAATGGTTTTTATTTATAAAGAATAATATGGAAGGAGTTTTTGTATGTTAAGTATGGTCACCTTGGTTTTTTTTCACATGTTATGTTAATTTAATTTCATTCCCTGTGAGTTATGTTGACCTGGTACAATTAAGTATTATGTGTAAACGAAGTGTAATAATTTTATAAACCAATCATACGTTGTTAAGTGTCCTCACCAGAACATTCGTTTCATAAAAACCAAAAAAAACTTATTTTGACCAATAGGAAATAAGGATTTTATCACCATTCAACGTAAGAGCTTTATTTGTTTAGACCTTTAAATCTTTAGATCGGCAAATCAGTTTCTACGTGATCTACGGATTGTATAGCAAATTGTATCACACCTTTTTGTTTTTTTGCCATTCGCAGGTACAATGGGGTTGGGTTGGGTGCACCGAACTTTGGGCTTTCGTGTGTATACATTCTGAATCCCTTCTTCTTTAACATGTGCAGTTTAGACCTTTTTTTTTCATGTAGTCGGACCCAACAGATATAAAATTATTCGGAAGGGAATTAGCATCATAAAGATTTGGGTTATTTGCATCCGTTGTTGCCCCGTCCAAAGGCAACAAAAGAAGAGGAAACAACAGAACAGAGTGCTGGCAACTACAAGAGAAGGCATACTGTGTAGGGGAAATGACCCTCCTGGACTATATTAACTACCAGTCTCGTGGTTATAAAATTTGATGGAGTCCAGCAACATAAGTTATGGATCCAAATAGAGTAGGTAAACAGAATGGTGGGTAATATAAGAGAAGATTTCATGTAGTCCAGCGACTGGCGAGTCTGGCGTATGGTGTGACTATATTTTTCTTTGACAACTTAAAGTCTTTGTTGGATTATGTGATTTTTTTGGCTGTTGGTAGTTGTTAAAATTCATGGTTTACGACAATTTCCTTGTACATATTCAATTTCCGGCATTCAATCACTATATCGGAGAAGTAAACTATAATCTGCACATTATTGGAGGATGTTAATTAGTCAAATGAAAAGTAGTATAATGGGCACCTATCATTAATCACACCATCATCATCATTCTTATGTGTACCTTATCCGATTCTTCATTACTAGTAGTTCTTTTAACAGCAATAAGCTATTAAATCATCATCGCCACCGTCATCATAAATTGCATGATTGATCGTGGACTTTGGGAGGAGGATGTTGCTCTCTTCGACGGCATCTCTTCCCTGTATCAAAGATTTATAAAGTTGATAAGTTTTCCCTTAAGAAAATAAAACTGATTAGTGATTACTATATTCTTAAACTTATCGAGTGGATACAGAATCCTATCGGTACTTGGTACGGACTAACTATTATCTAAAATGGAAATGATCTTTTTTTTTAAAAAAAAAGCAAAAAACAATGAGGTACTCATATTCAATTATCACTCTTTAAGTATTCATAGAAAAGAGGAGTTCCTTATATTTGGGCCAACGAAATCGAAGACTTGGTAATGGGAGCATTACTTTGTCAAATAAGATGATGAGGATTTGCATGTACATGTACCTCACTACTCAATAATGTCAGTTGTTATAATTTACTAATTGGATTAAAACTGAATAGAAGTTTCACATTATTGGTTCAATTTCTTGCGTTTGATCGAGACAACAAACTAGTTGGTGTAAGTAAAGGACTATTGGAATGTTCAGTCGAAATGAGACAGTATCATGCATCAACTTTGTCAACAATGTTAGGTCAAGTGAGTTAAATTTTAGAAGCTCATTAACAGTAGATACTAGACAAGGACCATCCATTCGAGTTATCAACCCTAGCCAAGTATACAATTAATGTAGGTACAAGACAAGGATCCAGTCGAGTTTTCAACCCTAGCCAAGTATCAATCATCCAAATTTGGATTTTGGAACCTTATATAAAGCGGGCCAAGATATGAATGCTCTGGTCAAATTTTCTGACTTGAGCTCGCCAATGCCAAATGTGGTTCTACACCCACGTCTCTATGGGCCTATTATGCTTGAATCATAGAATTTGTTTTGTACTAGCATATAATATTATAAGAAAAACTTATTAGTCTTTAAACAGTGTAATCAATCTCGGCCATATGGATCGAGATTTTCAGGTTTTGATCCATGAATTCGTCGAGACAACTGAAATTTTACTGTGATTCCGTCTAGACAAGTTTGACATATGAAAATTTAGTAATAAAAAATCATATCCAATTTTTAAAAACTCGAGTTTTTTTATCTCTTTTTAAAAATTAGTGTTATTTATATATATATACACGGATAATATATATATAGTGTATAAAATGCTAATATATATATACTACTAGTATAAAATTTGAAAATAAATATTTTGAGATTTCACCAAAAAAAATTTTAAGATAAAATCGTCTCAGTGTCCAAGTTCCGAATAAGACAATATTAAGATCTAAAATTAACTACATTGATCTAGAACAACCGTAACAAAAAGTGGTAATATACTTGTAGATAACGTTGTTAAACTCTTAAATTTATTATTGTTTGATTTTAATTGAAAGAATATTCGGTTCTTATTTTTGACAAGTTCAAATCACATTATGGCCCAACAGTTGAATATTCAACTTAAATTACCTTATCTCAATAAAATAACTATGAAAATAATTATAGTTAGTGATAATGTTGTTGAAAATTCTGCTTAAATTATTATATTTGTAACGGATAAATAGGTAAATAATTCACTTGTATTATGTTTATAGAAAAACTAAGAAAATGATTCTAATCAGCGATAACAGTGCTAAAGACTCTGCTTATGTAATTGTATATGTAATACGGCAGGTATATAATTCATTCTTTTATAATATTTATATTGGGTTTCTATTATTCTTTTAATTTGTAAGAAGTCGTCTATCATTATTGGTGCATTACATCTATTATATTGTCATTTAATTTATCTAGTCCAATATATTTGAAAATGCTGCATGGCCAATGAGAATTCCACATTTGTTAACTTTGGTTTAGTATAGATACTTGACAATACTAATTGAAAGTTAACAATGTGGAATTTAGTATAGATACTTGGCAGGAAATGTCCGAATCTTACCAGGGATCGACTGATTTTGCAAAAAAAAAAAAAAAAATTATCGTGCTATTAAATCTTAGTCAAATAACTTCCAAGTCATTTGTTATTTGGATACTCATATGCTAAATTCATCAATTTGGATGCTTCCTCCTGCTACTTAGAGTGAGCATAGTGCCAATTCCTTCGTTGATCTTTACAGTGAGTAGAGTAAAATTAAACTATGTCTATATGGCACCACCCAAAATTGGTCAACTTTTTGTGTATGACCAATCATCTCGCAAAAGAATTTTAAGTTTCAGATTTGAGAGTTTTAATATTGGAAGAGATTTCAACATTGCTAATAAGGATATTAATTTGCTTGGAGAGTGTTGAGTATACTGGTCGAGTTCTCATTCTTCATTCTCATAACTTCACTTGTTATGGAATATACCTTTAATTTGTATGACAAATAATAGATATTCTCCAAAACTGCCACCATAGGTCGGCAACAGATAACTGGTAACTTCTTGATCACTGTATCGGTAGGTTTAATATAAGTTTTATCAAAAAAAGTTAAAAATGATTATAATTTTTAAAAAAAAAGAAAAAAAAAAACAATTCTAGGCATATCGCCTCTCCATACGATATAAATATCGCTCACTGATAAAAAGAGTGAGCCATGTTTTCCTGGATTTGTATGGGGCTGGTTTTTTAGGATTTGTATGTGATTCTGCGGTTTTACATTGTTTGTTTTAACGGTTCGTTTGGAGTTTCTGAAGAAAAAAAAGCCCCTCGACACCCACCGGCCACCACTATAACATCATTTTGCTTTCTTGAATTGGGTTGTGGCTCCTGGAGGCTTCGAATAGGGTAGATGTATGGGGTTCTATTTCTATGTAATTCGAGGAAATTAGTTGACGAAAATGACTCCAAATAAAGAAGAGTAAACTAGTATATGAATATATCACGTGAACTCACGTGACACATACTCGATCTTTCTTTTTTTTTATTCCAAGTGATACATAGTCTCGATCGATCTATTCAACAACATTCACGGATGTCTTGGTGTAATACTTGTACATGTGTCCAACTTCATCCATAAAGATAAGTTGATGGATTAAATTTAAAGTGAGGTTAACCTGTCCGTTATCGACATTACTAGGATGACAAACGCAATTCTACTAATTATCTAGTTGCCGACCATTGCGTAGGGAAATTCTTTTTTTTTTTTTTCCGTTTGATCAGCAACAGAAAAAGTTCATTGAAAAGGATCAGGTAGCCCAGTCCGATGAATACAACCGAACAACCAGAAGATATAAAAAAATCTTGGCCGCATGAATAAATTAGTGTCGGTAGTGTTTCGAAGAGCCAAAACCGTAAGGCCAAGCATTCTAATTTAGGTTTGGCGCTTCATCAAGTTTTATGATGCAAAAAAGAAAAGAAAAAAAGAGACTATAGATTGACTTAGTTTTGGTTCCTTCCCGACCATTTGGGATATGGCAATGTGTATCTTTCTCCACGTTTTACTCTATTTTTCATGTAACCCTAGTTATACTTGAAAGATGCCATAGTAAACCCAATGTTTGATTGAAGATTACCTTGTTTATCTTCTCTATTCAATGGACAATGGTGATGTTCGTTCTTTCTGGTCGACGTGAAAAAGTGTGTTCTCACTTCTCACTTTCGAATGATAATGTTCTATGAATCAACGTACACTCATTGTTCATACTCCATTATCATATCATATGGTCTAAGGTATCATAAATAAAAGCGTATGTTTCCATTACTGTAAATAAGAGCTTCTTAATTGCTTAACGATGATTTGTCCTTGTCCCAAAGTCTAAAACAAATATTTTAACCAAACACGTCCACAAAATTCTTAGCACTTCTTAGTACTCAAATGTCTATGTACATGTGTCTTCTGTCTGAAACCGTGAGTCCCACCACCCAATTACAACCATCCCTTTACATTCTTCCTACATTGTTTGCTTCTTCTATTTTTCAAATAATTTCATTAATAATTATGAGAATCATTTCGTTTCATCTTTAAAATTTAGCAAAGGAAGAAACAAAAATGAGTGCTTATAAGTTATAAGTTGCTAGCAATGATAACTTCTTTTCTCCTTAACATTTTCTTTCCTAAACTTTTTCATCATTTTAGTCTTAAAATGTTCACTTGTAAGTGCATTTGGACCGTTCTTAGTGACGTATATGATCTTACTATTAACTTTTCAATCATCACAAATGATTCTCGTCCTATATAACAATTTTCTAAATTAAACCACCTGTTTTTTCCCTTTTGTTTTTCTTAGAAATGTTGTTGTTTAATGAGACTGTTTTGGATGTTTCTTTTCTTTTTATCACATTATGTTTAAGAGAATTTCTTTTTTTTTGTTAATCAGCAGTATGTTTAGGAGAGATTAAAGTGGTAGATGGTGTTATATGTCGTAGTAGAGGTGTAGATTGGGCGATGCCAGCACAAACATATCACATCCCATTATATGAGTTAGTCCAGCACGGTATAACACTATAACTTCAACATATCACATCCCATTATATGAGTTAGTCCAGCACGGTATAACACTATAACTTCATGTGATATGTTGGCCTAGACTAATCGGCACAGTGGCATAATATAGCACAACACAACACGCTAAAAAAGCACGTCATAACATGTATAAAACACTACATAATACAATAGAATACAACATATTTTGTGTATATTTCACAAAAAAAATGTTTATTCTAACTAATTTTTGGTATTTTATATTCATTATGTTGAGTTATTTCTATAACAACAATATAATATCTAAATATCTGGAAATATAAATTTTAAAAAATATAAAATAAATGTGATATGTGCAACACGACACATCTTAATCTCTGGCACATCATAACACGACGTATAATATATTAGGCTCACCTCTTAATGAGATGTGCTGGCCCATTTTACACCTTTACATCTCATGTTATGCTTATTTATAATATAATTATAGAGATTTGTAAAAAGAATCATAAATATAATAGTTTTTAAATTCATTGAAAAAAATCGCGTCGAAAATGTAAGAATTTGTCCGAATATCATTATCAACGGATTCTCGTCCGTTAACTAATCAAATTAATCAATAAACCATCTAATTAAATCGCAGTCACATCAATTAGCGTTGTTCGCATTACAACAAAAGTAGACACTCTTTTGTATTATAAACTTGGAGTTTCCATTTCGATTCTCAAATTGATGGTGTGTCAAGTATATATTGGTGTTTGTTCCAACTATGATGTTAAGAAACTAAATGCATATATCTTTTGTTAACCTTTATTTTTGTAAGTTTTCTTATCTTTCGCTTTCAGATTTCAGAGGCTAGGATAAAAATTGGTCGGAGTCTACGTTGCACGGACATGGATACAGATATGGTTATGACACGATACGAATATAAAGATATGCCAAATCTAAAAAAAACGGGTTAGAAGAACACATTATATATGTATTATACATATCATTAAAATAAGATTTTATAATACTCTACTCCATAAAATATGATTATTTTTATTTTTAAATATTTGACTTTTAATTAAATAATATTAATAATATAAAATAATGATCTGAGTCTTTTAAGAATAAAGTTTAGATTTGGGTAAAAAAAGAACAAATTATATAATATTTTGTTTATTTTGATTTTTCAAACCAATATAAACCATTTATGACGTGTCCGAAAACATCAAATAAGTATCCACAATATGTCCAATATCGCCTTTTACGGAACACATAATATGACGTATCCATCGTATGTCGGAAAATATCAGGGGCATACCGTGTCCGATCATGTGTCCGACAAGGTTATAATATTTTTCTTAACCTGTCCGTACAACCTAGGTCGGGGCAGATGGAAATATAATAGTACTTGCGCTTGATTAACATAATTTGATTAATTAGTATTGTATGTCAGTTTAAGGGGCACCACCAGTTAATACGAGTACGTGCAAACGTTAACCATACGATGTTTGTGTTCCTGTAAGCTTCATTGCACATGCTTTTACAATTAACACCTGTATTTCTCCAATAGTTACGGAAAGAGGATATACAGTTGTACGCTTCCCAGATATTGCATCCAAAGGAGCTGAATTGTTTGTTAAGATTTACACATGACTTATTACGTGTAATATACAATATATACTTTTTTTTTTTTGTTGAAACATCAAATTTTATTAAATTATTTAACGGGCTATTACATAAGGGTATATGATACCCAAAGATTTATAAGTTATAATTGGAATGATATACCATGAATCTAAAGTAGAAGAACAGTGAAGCAGAGCGTGAGCAACGGTCCTCGGATCAGATATGCATCGGGAGGAGATGTTGGAATCGAAGGTCAGAAGACCTCCCTTCAATGATTTCCACAAGAAAAGTTGTACTTTTAATGAACATGACTGAGTCCATAAAAGCTTAGATGATGGTAAGGGTGTTCGATGCGCTTGATTAAAAGTGCTAGTCAGGCAATTGCGTCCAGGTGCTGAGGCGTAGTGCTCGATCGTTGAATGTCTATATCTTTTTTTGTTTTGATCCATCAGGTGATGTTTACCAGAGAAGACAGGGGTTATTATTGCTAATAAAGTTATTGAAAACATATTAGAGACTGGAATAAAGATACAAAAGGAATTACAAACTCGAACTAGATTACGCTAATGTAATTAAAAGAGGAAAAACAAACTTGCTTAAAAGTAAAATACAAAGAAGCTAATACTATGTGTAATTAAAAGAGTCGAGTTTACCGATCCATTCGCATAAACTTAGGTTTGTGCTTGCTGCTGCTAAGGTAAAAGTAATTATGTAGTTGTGATATAATTCTAAGATTGAGTACTCATGGATTTCATCATGCGGAAGATGTTATGCTGCAAGTTGTGAAAAAATTTCGCCTTGGTCAAGATAATGCAGTTGAATCTAACATTCTCATAGAGGACCAAGCTTAGGAGGCTTCTAATACGACTTGCTTTAGGTTTCAACACTCTGATTTTGGTGCAGACGAGAGATTAAGTGTTGAAGACCGAGAAATAATGATCCTAATATCCTTGGATACCCAGGTTAAAGCTCAAACTGTTGCCTTAACGACTAATTTGGTTAAAACCAAATCAAGGTTAGTTTCTAATAGGATTCAAAACCTGACCAAATACAACTCCAAAAATATTTGATGACCTTGGAAAAAAGATAAACAAGCCAAAAGAAACCAAACAAACCTAAGCAAAATCTGAATTCCAAAACTATGACAAAAACTACAAGGAAACTTGCAATACTAATTCAAGGATAATCAAGGCAAGAGATGAAAAACTAGAAGGACACAACCAACAAAACCAAAAATATTACTTCAAGAAACTGAACTCGTGGTTTGAATGAAAAAAGCCTTTTCAACATCCAAGAACAGGTTTTGAGAGGAAATCAAAAAGGATAACAGGGGCTTCACTAGCCCAGGAATGGTTCTGAAAAACATCAGGAATCAGATGCAGATGCTTAAACGTTTACATAAAACAAAAAAGGAGGCAAAAATATATTGAGATTGAAGATCGAAGGCAACTGAAGTTTTAAAGATCAAGTCTAGGTGTAAGGAATTTTAGTAGATAACCATTAGTTTGCTGATAGGTAGTTAAGGCAAACAAGGGGATTCACAAGGATTAAAAAAAACAGGAAGACAAGATCCAACACCATCAAAGTGAAATTGCCTGTGTATGGGTATCCATATAAAAGTTTTTTCTACTTTTCCAACTAAAGGAGATTGAGGAAGAAACAAACGGAGATTTACCTCAAAATTGTAATAGCGAAAAACAGTTGGAGATAAGGGTCAGAAAGGATTTCTTGTGAAGACCAGGTCTGAAGAAACCTCTATAGAAAATTCACTCTCAGCAGCAGCATAAATAAAATTATAATAAAATCTCATGAGTAAAGGAGGATATCACATTAAAGCAGCAACGACCTAATTGAAGGCTAAAGGCCAGTGAATCGAGGATTTAGCCTATGAGATCTGTTAAATCCATAGGAGTTGTTTAGGGTTTTGATGATGGTGGTGAAAGTTAAAGGTAAAATTAGGGTTTGCTTTTTCCCCTTTCTTCTCTAGAGGTTTCTTAGTTGATTATTCTAAGCTAATAAGGTTACAGACTGGTACTAATCAAATCAAGACTGATCTGAGCAGCAGAGGTTTCCAAAAAAACTTTCCCTATGTCGGAAATCGCTTTCTAGAGGAGAGATAAATTTTAGGGTTTTTCAACTAGTATAATATATACATACTGTTTTTCTTTGATAACAAGTTCCCAATGATTGAGTGTGTATACAAAAGAAGCTACATATTTTATCCCGCGAAGGTACTTATTTATAATTAACTAAAATATACACTTACCTGCCAGAACTGATATGTCACATTCGCCGTAAATACTGGTATACTCTTCCAAAGTCTGGTTAATATTCAGAACAAAAATGTTAAACGATCCGAGGGGAACTCCTCCAAAACCCACTACGAGAAAAAGAAAAATTAGCGGGTTTCATGGTATTTAATTGGGACTCAAATCTAAAAAATAAAAGGCCTAGACAAATAAATCTCTCACGCTGAACGACGATGAAACCCTCATTTCTTATCGTCCGAAATAGGTCTTTTGTGGTACCTCAATTTTAATTAAGACACTTGCCATAATTTTATTGATTTAGATGTTCTAAGGTAAAAAAAAAATCACTCTTCTATTGGCTATTCAGTATAAGAATTATTGCATTTTTTTACACCCCATACTTAATTACACCTTTATTTATATCTACGGAAAAGAAATGAAAGGTGACTCTAGATACCTTATATGATTTTGAGTTTCCATCTTTAATTCATGTATCATCTACCGTGTAGTATCTTTACATGATATATTTTGGTTGTTTGTTTAACTTTTTGAACCTATTTATATTAGGGTGTTCCTTTATATATCCCCTAGAAACACTAATTGTACTCCTTTATCTTCCTACCCTCTGAGCTAATCTTCATATCCCATCAAAAACATGTATTTTGCATACCCCATAAACCATTGTATCTTCTAAAATGCTTCGCTAGTGTTTAGTTTGTTTTTATGTTTTTTTTCTTTTTTTTTGTTTTCCCTATTGGATTTGATTGTATGACAATGCTATCGTCTAATCAAGTGTATGATAAATAATAATTTGTTTTCTAATGAAGCTTATCTTGAATAAAAATCATAGTTTCCATATCTCATTTAACAAAAATTCGTAGAACTGGAAGAAAAAAGAAGGTTCAAATCTCAGACATTACAACATTGCACCTTTCAGTAGTAGTGCCAAAAACACAAAACGAAACTTTTCTTCTTCTTTTGGTCTACTGAAACTGCCGCAGGGCATCAGAACAAGAGAAACAACTATCCTGGTCGAATTGTTTTACCAACAAGATGAGAATTTTTAATCAAAGTAAGCAAAACCATTAGTGACTAAATCTATCTTCTTCGAACAACTCAAATGAAATCACTATATCTATCTTCTTCACAGTAATGGTTCGATCACGATATGGTTCGATCTCCAAACCTCCCAAACGAAATTCTAAATTTCCATAGTTGAAGTATCTAGTGGCTAATATATAAATTTTTTAACAAAGCTATTATGATTATGATTTTATCGTTGGGATCATAAGTTTTCATTTAGAGAGGGTGTATGGCTATCAAAAAATTTAAATAATTTAACAATTTTTATACTAATCAAATTAAACCGACATAACTAACTAATAGGGATACCGTTAGTATTTTTAGGGGTATATAAATGAACGCCCTTATATTAAGCCAACACTAAGGCTTGAACATGGTTTCCCTTATAATTGAGATTTTACTTTGACTTTCTTTGACCAAAAACTAATTAATTTTATATAATAAACTATATTGAGTTTACAAATATACCCCTAGTGTGGACCTAAGATCCAACGGATCTAATAAAACTCATGATCCTACGATCCTGATGTAAGAAGAGATCCATCACCATTTGTTTCCTCCACTTTCCACGGTTAAAGGTATAACCTTTTCTTTTCCGGTCTTCACAACAGAGCGGAGAAGTATAATAGATACTTATACAATCACTCAAAATATTCACAATATAATACATAATGTCGTCCTATATTTCGTGGGTATACATATACTCACATAAAATAATTCATCATATAATAAACATGATCATCTACCGTCCGTGGATATATATATACCCATTCGAAATTATTCACTTCAAAGTTCACGGGATAATACTATGACTCGCAGGCACTCATGATCTTAACAAGATCAAGTTTAAACCCTAGTAACCAATTCACTTAATAATGTACGATATAATCTTATAAATCATGAGAAACTTATAGTACACGAGATCATTTATAATGTAATAATCATCTTATAATTAATTAGTATTGGTACACTCTGTCAAATTAACTCACCATATATAGTGAATTTGATCATCCTATATTTCACGAGCCCCCATAAATTTACTCGATAAAAAACAAATTTAACACCACAAGTCAAATCTTATCCGATAATATACATGATAATTTTATAGTTCATGAAAAACATAAAAACTTTAAGAGAGTTAAACTTAATTTTGTACCAGAATGATTTAGAAGAATATATAATATAAGAACCCGTATTTTAGTAAATTCAGTCTAATAAATAAAAAAAAAGTTACCACATGCTCGATACGTAGCACAGACAGAAGTATAGTTTCCCTAAAAAAAAATTATATTCTTTTACCAGAGCATATCCAATACTTGGGTCCAAAGTCATCATATGAGGTTTAAATAACATGTTTTCTTTTTGTTTGGTCATGGCATGACAGTTTTTTTTAGAAATAAGACTTCTCACTTAAAAATTATCTCTAATACTCAAGGTTTTATTTAACGAACATTAGTTAAATTTAGAAACAAATTGATGATGTGGACTTAAGACCCAAGGTCAAGGAGAAGGTCTAATCTAGATTTTTCTCTTTCACCCTCACTTAGCCATGTTATCTTTCACAATTACCTTGACCCAGTATTGAAGATGAAATTTTGGTGGGAAGTGTCTTAAGTCCTTGGTGGCATGCTTTTTTAAGACCTTGACCCCTAGCGTTGGAGATGCTCTTAGGGTATAGTTTTTGAAATCAGTTTTTAGGGAATATTTTTTGCCATTTGTGTAAAAATGTTGTATTCAGAAAGAATCATGATGTCTTGTGGGTAGGCATTTGTATACCGGCTTGGTTCTGAGGGTATTCAAAAAGTGACTAGGTCCCGAAGTTTTTCTTCCAAATAATTTTTCTCGTTAACAAAATCTTGTGCATGTGCCATTACTTTCCTTTATGCATTATAGTTGCTATATTAAAACTAAAGTAACTACACTTGTAACAATGTCAATACACCAAAGCAATGCGAGTGCAACATTAAATATTCATTCAACATCAAATAAATCATTTTGTACGATCAAACCTATAAAAGTTCAAACATAAGTAAATGAACCTTGTCCGTCCTTGGATATTAATTCGCCAATACTCGTCCTTGGCGAGGAATTCAAAATCATCTCGGTGAAACAGCGAGTAGCGAATACTCATGAGTAACTAGGCCAGGTTTGCCGAGTTTGATTTCTTAACTCACAGGTCTAAAACTAAATTTGGAAAAGAAATCCATGACAAGTATTGATGCTGATGAAATTAATTGTTGAAGATTCAATTACTGAACTTGGTTGTAAAACTTCTAGATACCAATTTCTTATATAGGGTTACCAACTAGAGCTATTTAAAAGAGTGCGACATTGTGAGACATAATTATGAAGAGGATGGAAAATAAGCTAGCATGATGGAATACAAAATTTCATTTTAAGGGAGGAAGGTTTACAATCATTTTTATGTTGTTTTTGAGCAATTTCTATTATATTGTATGTCTTTATTGAATCTGACTATATAAGTAGAACACAACTAAATACATTTTGAGGAGATTGTTATGGAGAACTAAGAATAATAAATTTAAAATGTGCTTGGTATCTTGGTATAAATTGAGTAAGACCTACAAATCGTGGTGGTTTAGGAAAACAAGTTTGAAGATTTTGAATAAAAGCATTGATGGTAAATGGGTTTGGATATAAACGTAAGAGGAAGAAGAATGCGCAATGGAAAAGGATAATACAAGAAAATACATGAAATGGAACTAAGTATTGATGGAAGGTTATTTTTCATTGAATTAAATATCTCCAAGAACATGCTAAACTGAAGTTCAATAACGGAAATCTAGTTACGTTTTAGCAAAATATATACAAGGCTGGGAAATCAGTAGTATTTCAAACTACCCTAGCTAAACTTTACAAGATCAGTAAGGAGACGCATTCTTGTGTAGCTGAGCTATTTACTTCTTATTATTTGAGGTTATAATCCAAAAGACATTTGAATCCGACCTAGAGTGGAGCATGATGTAGGTTTTAGGCAACTGCATATAATAGATGAAGGTACTCTGGTACATGTCAATTTCTCAATAAAGTTTGTCTACTCTCAGAGTCTCAGATCATGATTAAGTCTCTAGTATCATCTAAACAAAAATGGAAAACATGTATTCCTCTAAATATATCCCTCTTCTTATGGGAAACCTTTCAAAAATTTCTTCTGACAAGCGACATAATAAAAAATAGAGGAACTCACCTTGATTCATATTTTTGTGATATCAAATTTTTGTTTTTGTAAAGAATTATGTGTATTTTTTTAAATTCATTTGGAATTAGTTAGGTAATGCCAGCTAATATTTGCAGTTTGGAAAAATATTTGGAAGGAAAGGAATACATCTGCTACAAGAATAAGGGAAAAAACATCAAACAAATTATAATGGTTGTGAAGCGTTCTCTTTTAAATGTACTATTCATACAAATATATGTTAAAGATATCTCTATTTCAACTTTCATTTGTAATTGGGGGATTAATCAATTCAACTTCTAATTTTGTTTTGGCTATTCTTTTCTTGTAATTTCTATGTCAATATATTGGTGAATTTTTAATAAATCTTGCCATTATCGTATAAAAAAAATCAAAATGCCAGCTAATGTGGGGATGTTGTTTGAGTTTCATTGTGTTCAAGAAATCATGGCAAGAGGAATTAGCCACTATCCATTAGCCATTAGTTCTTTATGTAACAACTTCGGAAATATAGAAAAAAATATAATGATAGAGTGATAAGTGTATTATTTGCACTAGTTTGGTACTCTAATTCATTGTTTTCTTGTTAGTTTCATATCATTATGCTTTTATTTTATATGTTTTTTATTTCTTCGGAGTTTTGAAGTTGATTCAACCAAAGAAGAAGAAAGGAGTTTGTTGTGACATAAAATGAACAAGGAAGTGAAGTTATACAAGTGAAGATGGATAAAATACCAAGTGAAACTTATCCAAATCTAAAAAATTTGTTATCATCTTAAAGAGAATTGAAAGACGAATCCAAGAAAAAATAATGAGGTTATTCCGAGTTCATATGAAGAAGTTATGAGAAAAACAGTGAAGAAAAAGAGAAGTGCCCAAAATCGGTGGATGTGGGGGTTTGTATTGGCTGCTTCTGGACGATATTTTATAAAGAAAAACTCGTTTTTTGAGCCTTTTATAATCGAACTTATCGAGAATTGTATCCACCGATTGTACGTAATATTTTTATATAAAAAACCTTCGTTTTGGAGGTTTACAGTCGTTCTTTGTGGAAGATTTTATTGGCCGATTGTGACACGATGGGGCCCATTTTTTGGATGTGTTTTTATCTTCTAAATCAAGGTAATGTTGTCATATTAGGACTCTTATATGACACAAAATGAGATATTTTACAACAACAAGGATAACAATGATCTAGGGATTGGAGCTGCGATTGATCATCATGATCTCTAGGTTTACTTACATCCTTTCCATTCTCCTTGGTAGACACTGCTAAGGAATAATCATACTATTTACATTCTAGTAGTGTCACAACTTGGAATGGTTTGAAGAAATTCTTCTTAGAAAGACACTTTCCTTCATCAAAAGAGACCCAATTTCGGAAAGATATTTGTGGTATTAAACAAATGGCAGGAGAAACATTGTATGAATGTTGGGAACATTACAAGAGATTGGTGGCCAGCTTCCCGCATCATCAATTCAAAAAAGTGATAAGAATCTTTTCGATGATGCAGGTGGTGGTGCATTAGTGAACAAGACAGTAACACGGACTAGAGAGTTAATTGAGAACATCACAATAAATTCTCAATAATTTATGATCCATGGATCAGAACCACTCGTCAAGAGAGTCAATGAAGTGAGCGAATTCATCGATCTTCATCAAAAAATGGGTAATATGGTAGCAATGATTCAACAAATCGCAGTTGTGGTAGTGCTATCATCTTCCCAAATTTATGAAGAAGGCAATGATCAGGTTAATGTTATTTTCCTAAAATCAGTAGAGATAATGGTGTGATTCTTATTCAAACATTTATAATCCAGGGTGGAGAGATCATCCCAATTTCAACTATGCGAACAAGCAAGTTGTAGCTCTGGGGAAGGTTTTCAATCCTCCAAGTGAATTCTAACAATATATATAACACCCACAACCAGCTCAAATCCATTCTTGTGAAGTAAAGAAATTGAATATAATTTTGCTTGGATGATAACCGACCATAGAGCTCATGGAGGGATTAAAAATATTTCGTTTTGATCAACTACCATTACTAGGGTTGCACAAAAAACCGGTAAACCGACAAAACTGGACCGAACTGAACCGAATATATACCAAACCGAGTAGAACCGAAAATCTAATGGTAATCAAAGGTTTTAGATTAAATAAAACCGGTTATCCCCGGTTCGGTTTTGGTTCACTCCTAAAACTGAACCGAAACCATCGGTTTAAACTGATTATTAACGACCGTAGGATGATAAGATCTTATTAATACAAGCCGCCGATTTCATTTCTACTCTAACTTAACCTAATGTCTTCCTCCTCCTCCATCATTTTATTTCCTTCGTGATTTTCTTTTCTCTGTGCAGAGGCAGAGCCTGAGCCGCAGAGGAGCAAACACTCACACGAATCACGATCATCATCATATGATTGTTCTTCTTCTTCTTCTTCTTCTTCTTCTTCTTCTTCTTCTTCTTCTTTCCTATCAAGTTTAATTTATGATCCCACTTTAATTAAGACTGCGGTGGAAAATTGTTTCCATAAGTTTCTAAAAACAAAACCCCCAAAACATATCTCTATCGATTGATCTGCCTCTTCTTCTATCAGTTCTCTCTCATAGCCTCACTTCTCTCAATCACTTTTTTCTCAGTTCAAACCCTAATTTCAGCCTCACCTCACCTTAATAATTATCTCGACTATCTCTTTCTTATGTAATAAAGTAATTTCAGATCTGTATATTATGGTTTCAATCTTTGGTGTTTTAATAGGGTTTTCTTTGTGATTTAAAACCTTGGTTTCTTACCTTCTTCTTGTTTGTTGTTTCCATTTAAGGGTTTTTTTTTTCTTTTCAAAGTTTTTGTTATTTGGGAATTTTGGGGTTTTATTATGCTATATCAAATTATGGCTTGATACTTATTGATTTTATTTTTGGTTCAGATTCAACTGTGATAGTGATTCTTGAGTTGAATTTTTCGTTTTAATTCTTAATTTTTCCAAAGTATAATTATTGTTATTGTTGTATAAAGAGTTAGGGTTTTGTTGTTGGGATGATGGATTCGTTGATTGTATGAGTTACCTTTCGTTTTGTTCATTTCAGAATATGGATTCGATCTTTGTAGTGTTACTCAGAATTTCGGTTGCATTATTGGAAGTGACGCCTTTCTTAAAGTAAGATCCTCCTAAATTTTATTTGATTGTTGTTTGTTGAAATCCTTTTGAGTGAAATTTTATTGAAATTGGTTAAAATATTTGAACCGTTGAGATTTTTGTTGTTAACATGGGAAGCAGTTCATTAAAATCACTAGTGGAAGCTCTGCCCTGGAAGAACTTTTTGGTTGTATCTACTTCATCCATCTTTTTATACTTCCATTTACTATTTTTTAATGTATGTATCCGATGTTTTGCTTTAAATTAGCTAAAGGTATAACACTGTGCTTTTTAGGCTTGCAAATTTAGGGTAAATGGGTACATAGATGCTAATGATATGTATATTGGATGATTGCAGTTATAGCTGATTGAACATGAGGTGTATTCATCTCAAAAGAGGTTTAGACTATTCAATTTGTTTTCTCGCGAAGTTATCTAGGTTATTTTTATTTTCTGGGAATAAATAGGTAATTTTGTTGTCCTCCACTATTTTTGTTGGTCCTTAAAAGGAAGAGAAGGATACAATGTGTTTCGAGTCTGTTATATTTTAATGGAGATTAGAACTTAGTGTGGGCTTACTGTTATAGGGTATTGTATCACTGTTGTTTTCTACAGAATTTGGCATCACTTGAAATTTACCACTCACAAGTTTTAAGATCGTGTTGTTTGATAGCTTAATTTCATGTTTGCTTTGTTTGTGGTAAAGCAGCACACACAATATTTTTAAGCTTCCATTTTTTGAAAAAAATTCTTCCGTAGAACCTTCAAATGGATATTCAGAAAGTTAGATCAAATTTCGATTTTCTTTAATAACAACAATAGTTTAAGGTTCATTTTATCAAATTTTTAGTATGTTTTGGATGTCCAAAACTTTGTCTAACCTTTGTTGTTGTTGGAAGAGCAGTGATTGAGTTTCTATCTCATGTTCCGTTGCTACAGCAACTTCCGAGTTCATCTCTTGCTAAATTTGGAAATTCGTTAAGTTGTTAAATTTGGAAATTTTCGGTTTACCAAAATCTACCGGTTAAAAACCAAAACCGGACCGAACCGAACCGAACCGAATAGCTTAATGATAATCATCGGTTTTTGAAAATAAAAAACCGAGACTTTCGGTTTCATTTTCGGTTATAGCTGGGTCAAAAACCGAACCAAACCGTACCATGTGCACCCCTACCCATTACACTCTTTAGTGTTCCTTCATATGAGAGCTTATTTTTGGCTCAAGTTCTTTTTATCTATAAAGACATTATAAGTTATATTATTTTATTTTTTTTTTACTAAAACTAAAATTATTCTGTTTTTTCTCTTTCTTTGTAGAATTTTTCTCTTTTTTTTGTATTTTAATTTTTTTTCATAAAAGAATATTGAGAATATTACAAGGGCTAAAGAAAAAGTATTTGTACTAATTAGGGAATAAAACGTAAATCGATCTTTTTTCTTTATTGTCCAATCGCGCCAGTCAATGTTCCACCTTGTCTGCATTGGACCACGCCGACTCAATATTACCCAAAAGTTTGGTGAAGCTGCTAGACAATAATCAAAGTCGACATCTAGTTTCTATCTCTGAGTCCAAGATCTGACCCGAGTTAGACTCCAACAGTGAACCGAGTTAGTAACAATAGCCAAACAAAAATAATACTAGCTTTCAAGTGGTTGTTGCATGTGGTATAGATATGGGAAATAGAGTAAAAACATCAGATACCATCACTAAAAATTGATTAATAAAATTTAGTTTGTTTTAAAACTATATACTAACATGATTAGTAAATAATTTAATCAAAACAAATTCCTAGAAACCTTTTCTGTTTCTGGAAAAGCATACAAGGAAGTTAAATGCTACATACTTAATCATAGTTAGACGAAGTTTTGTCGCTACAAACATAGCATTAATGATTAAATAGATTCTCTATTTTATTTATCTAAATTCTAACCTCTCCTAGTGGAGCAACAAACAAAGTTAGAACTTCATGCTTCAAAAACAAAAGGCAAAAAAGTTAGAACTTCAGTTCTGACTTCTGAGAGCAAAATCAAATTTTAGAAGTTCCATTTCCTTGGGCCGAATTCGATTTTATATACCCACTGCATCTGTTCTTCAGCTGTCTAGAAGATGGAAAATCTAATTCTCTTATGAAACTATGACGACCTTTATGATCAAGTTCTGGATGCTTCTTGCCGGTTGCCCATTTTGCCAGTAATTTTGAAAGAGTACGGTAGTAGAATCTATCGCAATAAAAGCAGGAGAGATTGATTTTACAATTTAAAGTTATATTCAGTGATCATCAGTACTAGGCCACAATGTAAATAAGAACCTTAGGGCTCAGGCATATCCTTCCTAATTAAATCCTGAGTTTAAGAGAGAAGATGTTATTCATACGATAAGGTTCTGTTCATTGAATGATGATAGAATTGTTGAGTGTGGATAATTATTACAATCCAAATTTATAACTCATCATGAATAAGGTTCTGTTAAGAAAACAAATAAAGAAAATGTTAAATGTAATTCGTAAAAATACAGTGTATTGTTTGTCTTAAGGCTTACCAGTCAGTGTCACCACTTAGGAACCAAACTTTGTTGTTCCAACCTTTCATGTAATGCATTGCAATGTGTGACCATTATTCTATTTTTTTGGTAGACTATACAATATGTGAATGTGATTATTGTTCATTCCAGTTTGTAGTCAGGCAAAACCCATATGAAGACTAACAAGCCAGGTTAACTTAAACGAAATTAGAAAGATTATTATTAATCATTAGCTTGAATGACAAAGTTACCCTTTTATAAAGAGGAAACACGTGCACCTTTGTAATAAAAGTCTACGTTATAAGCTGGCATCTTCTCCATCTCCCGTCCTCTATAAATACTCTCCATCATCTGTTATCTTCCTCATCAATTTCATCACAAGCAAATTTTTATATATTTTATAGAAGCGTAACTTAGCGAAACAAAGCTATGGTCTTCAATATAACATCCGTTAAAGCAGCTTCTAATGGTGCATGGCAAGGAGATAATCCACTGAATTATGCTTTTCCTCTATTGATCATCCAAACAACTTTAGTTTTACTTTTTAGTCGTTCTCTTGCTTTCCTTTTTAAACCTCTCCGACAACCGAAAGTCATCGCTGAGATAGTCGTAAGTATATCTATCTTTTAAACTAAGATATTTCTCTACCGGCACAGAATATGTCATTGCTTTGAAGTCGTGGGGTAATTAATATTTTTTGTACTATTGAGCAGTATTATTTTATTTATTTTTTGTTTGCTTTCTAAAGATGTTTTTATGTCTTTGTTAGGGTGGAATTCTATTGGGTCCGTCGGCATTAGGAAGAAACAAAGAATACCTAGATCGAATATTTCCGTCATGGAGTGCACCCATACTCGAAACAGTAGCAAGTATAGGACTATTATTCTTTCTATTTCTCGTCGGTTTAGAACTCGATCTAACTTCCATAAGGCGAAGTGGAAAGAGAGCTTTCAGCATTGCAGCTGCTGGAATTTCACTACCATTCGTATGTGGAATTGGAGTAGCAGTTGTTCTTCGAAAAACTATCGATGGAGCTGAAGATGTTGGTTTTCCACAGTTTGTAGTTTTTATGGGTGTAGCTTTATCAATTACAGCTTTTCCTGTATTAGCTCGAATATTAGCCGAATTAAAATTATTAACAACTCGAGTTGGTGAAACAGCTATGGCAGCAGCAGCTTTCAACGATGTTGTGGCTTGGGTGTTACTAGCCTTAGCTGTAGCTCTAGCTGGTAACGGAGCCGAAGGTGGACCTAAAAAAAGTCCACTTGTCTCTGTATGGGTATTATTATCAGGTGCTGCTTTTGTTGTTTTCATGATGGTCGTGATTAGACCAGCTATGGCTTGGGTTGCTAGAAGATGTTCGCCGGAACATGAAGGCGTAGATGAAGCTTATATTTGCTTAACTCTAGCTGGGGTTTTGATATCTGGATTTATGACGGATTTAATCGGAATACATGCAATTTTCGGTGCATTTGTATTTGGATTAGCAATACCAAAAGAAGGAGTATTTGCAGGAAGATTAATAGAAAGAATAGAAGATTTCGTCTCGGGTTTACTGTTACCACTTTATTTCGCATCCAGTGGATTAAAAACTGATGTTACTAAAATCCGTGGTGCTGCTTCATGGGGATTATTAGCACTTGTTATTGCTGTTGCTTGTGCAGGGAAAATATTGGGTACATTTTCTGTAGCTTTGATGAATAAAATACCTGTTAGAGAAGCTTTAACACTTGGTTTACTTATGAATACAAAAGGTTTGGTGGAGTTAATTGTTCTCAACATCGGTAAAGAAAAAAAGGTATGCATATTTAATATTTTTTTGACTTCAAATTCGTTTTTTCAGTTTCTTGTTTCCTCTTATTAGGTCTATATGGGGTAATATGTCTGAAAGTTTACACTAATTAGGAGTAGTATTAAATCCGAGTACTTGAAGATGTTTATAAAACCTAAATCTAGTATTAGTTGTACCTAACTCAGTAGTTGCATCATGGGAGATGTCTATTTGGTTCACGGTCTAGTCTGGCTATAAAGATACAACTCTATATCTTTGGAGAAACATTACGAGGAATACACGTTGAAGATAATAATATTTCTTCCGTTTTTTTAAAAAAATATTTTGATTTTCTCAATTTAACATTTTTGAAAATAAAAATAAAAATAATATTTATCTAGAATCAAAAGTATTAGTTTTTATATTGGAATTTATTTTATTTTGTAAATAATTAGTTTGACTTTTAATCTTAGATTTAATAGTATTTTATTTAGAATATGTAGCATCTAGCGTAAGTTAGAAAATTTTAGTTTTCTTTGTTTATATAAAAAGATAATTTTGGTCTAGGTAACGTGGATCTAAAGCAACGTGCTTAGGTATCCCAAGGTGTTTGGAAATTTCTAGGATACTGATTTTTTTTTCTTTATTTTAACTATTTAGGTCGTAACCAAAAAAATATCGGTTTCCTCGAAGAATTTTCTTATTTCAGACAATATCTAAAGTTAGTTTCTAAAACCAGTATCATTTAATCGGTTTCTTTGTTCTTTTCATTTTTTGACTTTTTCTATGAAAATCAAGCCTTGGAAAATATAGCTGACAGGTACATTTATTAGGGAGATTTATATTTACATAATGTAAGATTTTGGCTAATTTGTGAGACTCTTGTTTTCATAAGCCATTTTTAAAAGCTCTTTCCAATCGTACCATAAAAAAGAGCGATTTGTAGGGCACATGATCAACAGTGGGTCATGTTCATAAACGCTAATGGAATTTAATGCAATGGTTCTGAGTAGATGATTTTTAGTGATCCCGTATCCTTTAAAATAGCCATTCCGTATCCTTTAAAATAGCCATTCATAATGGCTTTATAGACACATATAATATGATTAATTTATTTTTGATGGCCTGTATTTTTAGACTATATCTTTTTATATGTTTTTAAATGGTGAGTCCATAAATAATCCCCTTTTAATTTTAAATGGACGGAACCAATCTCATATAAAAAATAATTTTTATATAGTCCATAAAAAATAGTAACTATAATGTAATTTATCGGTTTTACAATTTGTTCATGTATTTTAGAATATTTTAAAAGATTTATATCCCTATGGATAAACTTATTATAATGATTGGTGAATGAATAAACTAAAGTGAAAAAAAGAGAGATCCATTTCATTTCTATTTTCCATCTGATTTTTTGGGTTGCCCGGGACTCGAACCCTGAACTAGTCGGATGGAGTAGAAAATTCCCTTGTTGAAATAGGAGAAAAATCCCTCCCCAAACCGTGCTTGCATTTTTAATAGCACACTGCTTTCCTTATGTATACATCTAAGACTCAGTTCCCTAGACAGGATTCTAATAAAGTTAAATAAAAACATATATGTTGCAACCATATTAATTATGATGTCTTATACAACTTATTTTAACTTGTATACTCAGGTCCTAAATGATGAGATATTTGCCATCTTAGTCCTAATGGCTTTATTCACCACATTCATGACAACGCCGACAGTTATGGCTGTTTACAAACCTGCGCGTGGAATATCTCCATATACTCGAAGAAAACTTCAATCTGAGTCGTCACCGATTTCTGCTTCTAATGATAAAGTACTTCGTTTACTCGCTTGTGTACATGGACCTGGGAACGTTCCCTCACTCATTAATCTTATTGAATCAACTCGTGCAACCAAGAAATCCCCACTAAAACTCTACGTGATGCACCTAGTCGAACTCACTGAGCGATCTTCTGCAATCATAATGGTTCAACGCGCTCGTAAGAACGGATTTCCTCTCATCAACAGCAAGAAACATAGAAAAGTTGAGTCACAGGACCGAGTTACAATCGCTTTCGAAGCATACGGTCAACTTGGCCGAGTCGATGTTCGGCCCATGACTGCCATATCATCTTTACCAACCATGCACGAGGATATTTGCCACGTGGCAGAAGAAAAGAGGGTTACGATGTTAATCTTACCTTTTCACAAACAAGGTCACCAAGGGGAAAATGGTGACGTGGAGATGGAAAATGTGGGACCAGGCTGGAGAACTGTTAATCAAAGGGTTCTAAAAGATGCACCTTGTTCAGTTGCGGTGTTTGTTGACCGTGGACTAGGTAGCGGGGGGCAACAAACACCAGGGCCAAACTCAGCATCTGTTAATGTCGCTCAAGGTGTTTGTGTAGTGTTTTTCGGTGGACCAGATGATCGTGAAGCCTTAGAGTTTGGAGGAAGAATGGCTGAACATCCTGGTGTAACTGTAACGGTTGTGCGTTTTGTCGAAAAAGACGGGAATGAAAATAACGGCGTTATTTTAATGCCAACACCCGATAAATGTACAGATACAAATTACAGTTTCTCAACAGCCGTTATGGATCGTGAAAGAGAACTGGTATGGTTTCTTTTGGTTCTAATTTATCTCCTAAGATTTTAAACTAGTCTGTTTAATGAATTATGCACTAATGTTTTCTTTTGACATATTATGCACTAATGTTTGTTTTGGTTTGAATTTGAATAGGAACTAGACGAGGTTGCCGTGGAAGAATTTCGAAAAAGATGGAATGGATTATCGACATATGTAGAGAAAAAAGCAAGTAATGTAGTAGAAAGTGTACTATCAATTGGAAAAAGTGGTGAATATGAATTAATAGTAGTAGGAAAAGGTCGATTCCCTTCGAAAATGGTAGCAAGTTTAGCAGAACATGCAGCTGAACATGCAGAATTGGGACCAATTGGAGATATTTTAGCATCATCAGGAGGTGTGAATTCATCAGTTTTAGTAATACAGCAACATGACATCGTTCATGCTAATGAAGCTCCTGTTTCGAAGGTACTTGTTAGTGATCAGCAAGAAGGCTCAACTAGCACTAGTTATAATGCATCCCCATTAAAAGAAAACCATGTTCCTTCTAATTTGGTGTGATTATAGTAGAAGATTTAATAAAACGTGTAAATGTAAATAATGGGGGTTAACCAAATAACCATGTTGTAGTATTGATTCAAGGTTCAGTTGGTTGGTGAGGAACTGGAATCAGAAGTTCCTCTGCTTGTAAAATTTATAAAAAATGAAAATAATGTTTCTTTGGTCTTCCGATTTCCACCTTAGTTTGAATTGTGCCCGTTTATACGTACTATCTCCGCTTTTTTAAAGTTTGAGCTATTTTATGTATGTATAATTCTTAAAAAAAGAGAAGATATGATATTTTTAAATATTTTTTTTAATTATATACTTAGGATAATAAAATCATATTATCTCTGTCTTCGTGAAAAAGATATTATTATTTTTTCATTTTAATCTAAAAATAAGTTAAAACAAAAATATTATAGTATCTCTTTTGATGGGACGGAGAGAGTATAATTTAGGAATGACATATCTCTCAAATTATACCATGGATATTTATAAACTTTGTATCGTTGTAGAACATTTTAAATATCTACATAATGAATACATACATGACTATCAAATTATATATATTTCTCATACTAACAATATTAAAATGATAGTTTTAGAAACATTGCCTTGGTTAATAAAATAACTCAACTCTTAGGAAACAAATATTAAAATAAATAGTTTAACTTTTAAGAAACAGAGAGAGTTTATACAAAATTCTACAACATTACTTTTTGGTCAGATTCAAAGAACGCTAATGAACCAGAGAGTCATACCTTCCAACGAAGTTCTTTTAGTTATACCTTCCAACCAGAGAGTCATACTTTTTGTTATATCTTCCCCAGGGAGTCATACCTTCCAACCAGAGAGTCATACTTTTTGTTATACCTTCCAACGAAGTTCTTTTTCTTCTTAACAAAATGATGATAAAAATTGATAGTTGTCTGTTTCAGGTAAATAGTTTCTAAAGGGCATTGTCATTGGACGGATATGAGAGAAGATTATATTCGTTGGATATATGAAAGTAACTCTAACAAAATGATGATGAAAATTGATAGTTGTCGTCCCAAGCAGAAAATTTCTATGGGGCGTAGCCCAATAAAAATTAAAAATAGACCAAAATTTTCAGATGTAAGTCAATGAAGTTAACTTACCCAGAAGTATTTCGCTCCTACAAAATAGTAGCTTACTGAAAGTTAATTGTGCAGTATTTGACTCCTATTGAATGTCAAACTGGAGAATGAGTTTGGTTATAGTTGGAAGAATTTGTTGTTTGCTTGAAATCACAGAAGGAAGCATGTATATTGTAAATTTAGTGAATCCCATCCGTTCGAAAAGTTGAATAAGCAATGCCGAAAGATTAGGTTTCAAGAGCACTGCCGCAACTTCTACACCTAATATACAACTTTCGATGATAAGGAATGAAATTATTGCTGGGAATATAATCAAAATATTCTCAGTTTATTTACTTAAGATTTAAATGAAGCGTACAATAATTCATTCCATGTACCGAAAACTTTATGTAAGCGTTAATGTCTGCAGTCCTGCACAGATACACCTTGTTCTCAATTAGTCTTATAGTTATTTTCATATACTGAAGAGTGACCATCTTTTCTGTAGTCTGACGATTAAATTCGATGTACTGAATGTTGGCTTAGTTTCTTTATGAAAATGGCCACGTGAGTTCTATTTTCCACCCCTGCAACCATATCTTATTTTACGAGAGATACACACCTTTACCTTTTAGCATATTAGCAACTTTATATGATTTTTCATAGGAACTTGGAATGCCATAATTAATACTCCCTCCGTTTCAGGAAAAGGGTTACTATCACTTTTTCATTTTAGCCTAAAAATAGGCTAAAATGAAAAGGTGATAGTAACTCTTTTCCTGAAACGGAGGTAGTACTAATTATTGAACATCCATAATTCGTCAAAACCAACCAAATAGTATGAAAAGATTTATGCAATGACTTTTGAGTTAAGAGTAGAGTAAATACAATACAGAAAGGTAACTTAATGGAATGAGATTCCACACTTATGAAAGCTCAGTAAGAAATTTGAAAGCGAACAAAGAGAAATTCAAAATATTAGTTCACAAAAAAAATTCTTACTTGAATGGGTACCTGAATACTCTATGATGATAACCTGAGTTTTGTTCATGTCGTCATCAACCCATTTCCCCAAAACTATGAGCTTTCTCGAATGCTTCTGGTTCCTCTAATGTTTAGTACACATTTTATCCTTCTAGGTAGTAGTTCTCTCTATGCAAACAACATAAATCACAAAAGTTAGAAATACGATATGGGATGTAAATGCAATAAGAGAAACTTATTTTACGTAATGAGCTTAGTTCCAAAATTTATTAGTGAACCTCGGTGTAATAAGATTAATCAAATCTACCGAAAAACACAAACCATTCTACCAATTCCTCAATTAAAAGTAATAAATAACACGAAATCCCTAAAAAACTAAGCATTCAGATCAAAATATAACAAACTTGTTATTGTGCACAATACATCTAATCTCTCGTTGCTTTATCTCCTACTCAAATATAATGATTGCCTTCTCCCTCATTTGCTTGATCAAACGCATATTTTGCGTGCTTTAGAATTACTTTAGTATCTGCTTCTAATTTAAAGGTAAACCCATGTCGGAATGAAGTTGTTTTTAAGACATGTCAATATATATATATATAAAATAAACGTTAGCATATAATTTATATTCAACAAAATTTAACCAATAAAATAAATCAATAGAGTTAACCAAACTTCATAATTTTTAACAACACCACTTTGGACAACCACGATATTTTTTGCAGCAGATGATATTTTTAGGAGTAGGCTCCCCATGAGTTTCCCCTTTTGTGCAATAGTCTTTATAGTCTATATTATGTATTTAATATATATACTATAAAATTATTATTATTTATAAACGTTAATTAGAGTCTAGGAATTAATGTGGTTAGATAATACCATTTTTAAAGTGGAAGTTTCCTTGTTTTTTCCAACACGGTATTCTTTCTCTAGTTAAAAATATAAAATTTAACCATAGTCGTTTATTAAAGACGATTAAACGTAGATCGTCGATCTGTTGTGTTGTTCACCCATTGTAGATGATGCTTTCCATGTACAATCGAGTGTGGGTGTAAAAGAAGTGTAATAATTTTTAAACATAATATCAAATAGGAATGTGGATTTACTTTACCCCAGAATATTTGCACCAATCAAACTTTGTCAATTGCCCCCACTAGAAGTGTTGCATCACAAAAGGCATATTTCGGCCAATTGAAAGTAAGAGTTCTCACCGTTTAAGTGTTGAGATGGGTTATTACCTATTTATCAACTGGGCTAACAATTAAATTTTACTGAATTTACGGATTGAATTTTTTCCTTGCCTAATTAAGGACAAGCTAGAGCCTTAGTTAGCCTCTCACTAGGCCCATCCCTGACTTAAGGTTGGTATTATCTTAGAAAATCTGAATATGATCCCACCTAGCTACCAGAAATGCCAAACGAATACGTAGGTCACTTGACTTGTGATTAGGTATAGATGTAAGCATTGTATTTTTAATCTACAAGTAATAATATAATTTATGAGGTTTTGGTTGTTGGACTCAAACCACACAATTCATCTAGAAGGATTGATGATTTCCTACCTATCCATAAAGTGGTATTAGTATTATACTTTCCACCACAATGTAGAGGTGTTGAAATTAGTGGTATATAATTATATTTTATTATCAATTGTTCACCTAAATAAGACTATGAAGATATTCGTGAGAATAATCCATGGTATATATTGGTGGCTATCTTTTTTTCCTAGAAAAATGTAACCCTTACCTGCCTAAGAATCCAAAACCTAGACCTCAAAAATTCTATAAACGTTTGTACAGTCTACATATCACATTCTTATGTTTAAAAATCACCAAAGAAATTGTTGAAATCCTTGGCACGTTCATTAAGATGGTCTCATAAAATGATAATCCAGCTAAAGAAAAAGTGGTTAAAGCTAGAATAGTTATAGATATCTTTTCACCTCTTATTAGAGTTTTCTGGAAAACTACATCTGCTGAAGAATAAGTTTTGGTGGAATTCTTCTATAAGAAACAACCTCAACACTTGTGAAAAAAATGTTGTTTAATCATTTATCATAAAGGAGATCAGTATAAGAACGTTCAGGAACACTTTTTACCCGATCATTTTGGATTAATCCCTCAAGAAAGTTAGTTAAAAGTGTTAGAACACTGCTCGGTTGAACCCACCAAGTGTTGGCATGTCAAGTTTGGTTGTCAAGTTTAGTTCCAAAACTCAACAACGCTTGAGTAGATTACAAAATTCAACTTCGTTAGGTTAGACTAGGACCATGTAATGTTGAGACTTTGTCTAGTTATTCTCTAAGACCTAAAGAGGTATTGAATATAAAACGAAGACATCATCCTTCAGTTTCAAGGTTAGTAACTCCAAGACTTGACTTATTCCATTTTTATCTATTGTTCACGAGAGTTTGTATCCATTAAAAACATAGTATACGAAGTTATGTTTGTTACAATGAATTTAGTAACTAAATCGATTGTAGAATAACACATACAGGAAAGTTCTATTATTGAACTTTTGCTTAATGATATATTTTTGTGGGGAATGTGGTTTTGGAATTCGAGGAAAATATTATTTCTAATAATTGTTTTCCTGATAAGTAACTAATCGATTTCGATTTTAGTTAGGATTGTAGAATCTATGGAGGTATTACTATGGTTAATAGCTTTCCTGATAAGTAACTAAGTTAATTCTGATCAGTTTGGATTGGTAAAGTTAGGAAAAACTTCTTTGGGTAATTTTTTTTCCTTCTAAGAAGCTAAGTTAATTCTAACCTTAAAGAACTTTTCGAATATGGTATGTTATACCTCCAATTAACTTACACTCTTATAGGTTGTATCGAGTTCTTATGAACTTGTGAAGTTATTACAAAATACTTGTTTTCTTTCAATCTTTGTCATTTTTCATGACAAAAAAGGGGAGAAATATATGGAGTATAAAGTGATTTCAATCACTTGAGAAAGAACATATGTGCTGTAAAAAGTATAAATCTAACTGTTTGTGGGTAAAAACGAATTTAGGGATAAAAGGGGAAAATGATGGAGTAGGCTGTTGCTAGTCAGAGCAATTCGTCTAAACACCAAATATTTGTACTGTATAAGTACTTTTAAGATTCAAGAGATCGATTTGTACAAAATTGGCCTAAATCAAGGAATGATCGTTCCAATTTTGTTTCGATCACAAAGGAAGGGGAAGGGTTGATCCATAGGGAGGGAAGAAGAGAAGATATTGAGATCAATGGAATTTAACGTCAGTGATGGGATATGTTGAACTGTTATGAAGATGAAAAATCATATTATCTTGCGTAAGTCTGAGTTTTCTAGTATGTTTCTCAGATAATTATTTTGTGATTCTTCTGTTTTTCAATAGGTTGGAGAACCTATTTATAGTAGTGGAAGCTAACACATTGATCTCGTAAGTGGTGACAGTTGCAGAGAAGTTGAAATCATGGTGAAAACAAGTTTTGTCATGCTAGTGGGACTTGGCTGTTGTATGACCACTATTCCATTCATTCCTTCAACTGCTGATATGACTCTACTTTCTCATCATGGGTGTATTGCCACACCGCACGTGTTGTAAGCCTCCAAACCAATAGTAAATATCCCCCTATGTGACATAACTGATGTCTCGAGAATGGTTAAGTCTATTTTATAGACGTGTATTGTCTGGTCAATTGTTGACTTAGCTAGACTGTTAGCCTTAGCATATTGATAAGCTTAACATGTTTCTCAGTGGCGAGTCTGGCATGATGGCTCATTGGTAGATGAAGCATAAAATATATGCTGAGAAAAGCAATATTTCTTAATATACCATAGACATAAAGTCTAATTGATATTGACATTGGTAGTTCTGGCATATCATTGTGTCATCTAAGGAAGCAATGATGTTTAGATAATCTGATAGACATGGGTATGTGGGATTGCTGGATTAAGCAAAGACCAATATACATATATGAAATTGTATGAGTATTAGTTAGAATAAATGCTAGTGTTAGCAGTTGTAAAATATTTAGTTTAGTCATACTGTTAAATAGTTTGAGTAGCAAAGTAGAGAAACTAAAATATGAACTTTGCCAGAAGAACCAATTAAACTATCGATGGTAAGACCTTTGGTAGCAAGACCAGTTTTAAAATATTTGTAGGATGAACAATTAAATTATGCTCTTTAATTTATTAAGTAATAAAACCCTAATGTGACAGATAGACCAATCAAAAAGTGGCAGATAAGGGAATCGTCGAGTGGTAGAAGGACAACCAATTGGTGGAGAGGGACTGGCCAAATTATCGGTAGAGGGACCGACTAATTGGTAGTAGAGGGATCAACCAATTGGTGTGAGGAGGACCAACCAAGGTGATGTGAGAAGGACCGACCAAGGTGGAGAGACGGGATGGTGGTAGCGGGACATAATGGTGTTAAGACCAATTAAAGCATTAGGTAGTAAAACCTAATTATGGTAGAAGAAGGAAGTGATGAAGGAGAGGCTGACCAAGCTGGTAAGGGACCGACCAAAGATGGGACTGTCTATGACCGTTTATGGGTGATGGAGAACAGGTTGATAGTCGAGGGACCATCCTCGTTGCTTCGTATATCATATGGTCTCTCTGGCACATTTTGGTAATAAGACCTAGGAGACAGAAATTTGATGTAAAGACCAAATATGATTTTGATCTGAAGACCAAGATTTAATAAATATTAAAATAATAATATTTTAATATATTAGATGGTAGGGGGTCATTCCAGGTTGCTTTGCATATCATATGGTCTTTGCAGCATTGTTTAGATAAAAAAGAATCTTAGTGAATCTTGGTGCAAAGATGAAATCCTAAATATATGAGTTTTAAAAGAAATAATATATATATATATATATATAAAACAGTATTTAAAAAAATATAAGGGAGGGGACCGACCATGGCCGGATGGTCGGCTGGCGCCGGTCCCTCCATTCCTCTTTTATATATTTTTTTATTATTATTTTTATCCTCCTTCCACCATTTTCTCTTGGGAACACAATTTGCTATGCTCTTAATACCATTCGTATGTGAATGAATGAAATTTTTTGTTGATTTTCGTCATCAGAAAATTCAGATATAAGACCCTTTAGAAAAAACGTTGTAGATTCTTCATACAATGTTCGTTTTTGATGGTTAACCCCAATTCGGAATTGAAATCGCCATTTATCTCCCAACGCGGCAAGATTTATGTTTAGAAACATGCCAGGAGTGTTTGAGATAAAATTTTGACCGTTTTCAGCTTGTACTTCGTCTAGAGTCCAGACCATATCTCCTAGACCACTAATCGGAATAAGACTTCCTTTTAGTATGTTGTAGTAGAAACATAAGAGGTTGTTTATATAACTCACCTCTTAATTCCTTACCATTTATTCCCAGTTCTTGAAACCGTTCAGTGTGAGTTCCGAGTATAGAAAGAGATACTGAATTATTCATCATAGATATCATATATTCTTATTATAGAATCGAAAGCTTAGCTGGGAGAGGCTCTACTAAATATATATATATATATTTCAGATAGGCTACAAGATCATCATAGGATACACATAGCAAGAGTTTTGTATTCTAATTCTCTTAGGAAATATAAAATATGAATTTCATAGTTCTGATACCGGGTCAACGACATATAAAAGCCCAATATTTATATGCTTCTACTGCCAGGTAGAGGCAATTTTACTATTTTATCCTTTGTTAAAAATCCACCATCTACATTAAGTCATCTGCTTGGTGCGAAAAAATAATGTTTCGTAGTAAGCACTACATGGTGATTTTACAAGCAGGAGCAAAATAAAAAATCTAACTTAGTCGTTATATTTTTACCAGAGGCTCCGTAGTCGGCTTGATTTGATACTCTTGGTGTAGTGATGTCGAGTGATCGTCCAAGGAGCAATGACCGGTAAGGAAAGACTAGCAAGGTTAGAAAAATCATCGTCTGAAGAGCATAGGTTGGTGAGGTCTAACTAGGTAAGACTAGCATGGCTGAAGAACCAAATTCATTGATCACTAAGTTCATCCGAAATAATTTTTTTAATTTTTTTATTTGAGCAAGTTTTGCTCTTTCTGCAATTATACTCTTAGGTACTTGGAGCATTCTTCTTCAACCGTAACAACAACGAGAAGGTCTTTGGAACATTAGTTGGTTGTATAGAGTGTTTAGGAAATGTTGTCGTCAGAACACTGAAATGAGTATTGAGGTAATAGTGCCATCAGAACACTAAGATGAGTGTTGAGGCAGTGGTGCCACAAAACACTAAGATGAGTGTTGAGGCAGTGGTGCCACAAAATACTAAAATGATTAGAATCTGAGCATTGATACATATACAGAACAATTTCAAGGGATTCATCCTTGGAAGTTCTGCGACTTGAGACAAGTTCAATATTGCTCAATGGGAGCCTTAATGAATAAAAAAACAATAGTCGGTCCATATAACTCAACTGAGAGTGATCATAGATGAGTTCAGTATTTCATTATTGATAAGAAGAATTCTAATATTGAAGGTTTATATAGATACTATGAATACATTAATGAATTAATATTATCCGGTATGAGTTTTAATATTGATGTGTAAATGAGTTCAAGGGATTCAGCTGTAGAATTATTGCTCCTGGAACAAGTTTGAGATGCTCTATACTAGAGGACAATCCATCTAGGAGCTATGGTCAATTTTCTCTATATTAATAGACAATCTATCCAGGAGCTTTATTATTCAAGAACAAGGCCAAGGAAGAGAATGGCACAAGAGTATGTTCAGAATATTTTATACAGTCAGTGAATATCTGGGAGGAGTCGTATCAAACACCCATGTCATTCTGAGAACAAAGTCGCTCTATACTAGTGGACAATCTATCTAAGAGCTGGGTATCCATTCAGGAACAAGAATATGTTCTGGATGTAAGTTATGTATAGTTAAAGAACATTTGGAGGGAGATTGTAACCAACACTAGTGTGATTCTGAGGACAATATTGTGTTATACTATCGGTCAATCCATCCAATAGTTGTCCAATAAATGGAGATTCAAGACAGAGTAAGTTCCGAGTCATGCAATATATATATATATATATTACATATACATAAAATATTGAGAGCTCAACATGGGTAAAACTCTAATATTATAGCCATTAGCCAAGTCATTTGTCTCAATCTTTTGTAGATTTAAAACCATATATAGACTATATTTTTTTATAGACAAACTTAGGTATTATGTTGTAGTCATGGACCCTTATAGTTAATTTTTTTGGAACTTGATCCTGACTGAAGGAGTTATTAATATTTTGGAACTCCCAACTATTATTATTTATGCCTATGTAATCTGAAACATATGCATCATAATTAGTGCCGCATTGAGAAATAAATGGTAGGACATCTAAGTTGGAAACCCACCTGTGTTTATTTTCTTTAATTGAAGTACCATCACCAACCTTCCAAACGTAGAAGTCTTGACCAATGTAGTCCATATCGGATTTCGGTTCGTACGGTCGAGAGCGATATACTGGTACGCCGGTATACCGGGGAAATTTCGGTTTCAAATATCGGCGAAATATCGGTTCATATATTTTATACCTATAATTTTATGAAAAAATACTAGTTCACATTTTATAACTATAAATATATTTTAACACGTTATAACAAACGTTTTTCACAAAGTTTAGAAAGAAAAACTAGTACTCATCCAAAATATATAGATCCATAGATTCCATACAAAGTTCAAACTGGAAACACAATAAAAACAGGAACAACTTCAAAGTTCATCGTCAAAAATGCTAATTAAACAAGGATATTACAATTCTAATCAAGATCATTAGATTAATTATAAATATATTATCATATGCATATGCAATTCTAAAATATCATAAAAAAGTATGAGTAACAATTGAAAACCCTAAAACAAGGATTTTTTTTTTTGATTTTTTCTTTTAAAAAGAAAAAGAAAAAAAAAACGGCCGTACCGGTCAAACCGGTACTGTCCATACCGACCGATTTTTTCGATCAAATACTGTTCACCGATATACGGATTTCGTCTTGCTTGCATTTCAAAATCGATAAAATCGACGATATACCTGTTGTACCGACCGGTATGGACTACGTTGGTCTTGACCATTTAAAGTTCTTTTTGAATGCTCACCATATCCAAGACCTTTTTTTTTTTTTAAGTATCATCAGTTGATAGATCTTTCTCTTCAAAGTATCTGGCTTTCATAATTTGAAGCTTTTATAATTTGAACACACATGGCTTGAGGTTTATTTAAGAGTCACCAAGATAGTTTTTTAATCTCAAGCCTCCGTACCTTTTTGGTTTGCAATTTTTTCCAAAAAATAAGATCGACTCGTTTGCCATTTTTTTTTGCTTTGTAAATCTTTGTACCTTATTTATTATGCTATGAGTTTTATCAGGCACATCAAAAAAACCTATTTGGTAATTAGCGGTAGTACTTAGAAGCTTGTATTTGAGTTGTTCTACCAACATGTGAAGTGGAAAAAAAAATCGATGGGGGCAAAAATCGAAGGGTGCACGGCGGACCAATGAAAAACCAACATTTTTCATTTTCTTTTTAACGGTTTCTAACCAATTTAAATTTTAATTTTATACTCCCAAATTACCCTTCCTTTAGACCAAAATAAATCTTAACAACTAACTTAAATTAACGTCAACACAGTTACTTACAGTTTTGTATATAGCAATAACAATAAAATATATGACGCTAGTCACGTGGGCTTCACCATAAGAAATGCAGAACCAATCTTGTCATTCCCTAATTGATAGCACTTGATGTTGACATGGTAAGGTCCAATCTGAATATGGTTATCCTCTCCACCAATGAAGGAACATACTGTATACAATGCAATTTCGAATTCTGGACTAACTTCAACCAATGTGGTCGAAACAGACTTAAGAACACCATTCCATGCAAACTGAAATGTAAACAGTTGGGTTTCAGAGTCCGGCTGCATACACACGAACAAAGAAACGAGAAAAAGTAACATGACAATTCAACTAGTAATGACAGTTATGTTGTGCATGCGCAAACACTAAATTCTCGCGGAGAAGAATATACATCGCAAAAAACACTGTTATATCAAATATAGAATATATAGCGAAATATGATTACCAATTATCAAAAAGTAATCAAAAATGTTTAGAATATAATATATATGTGGGAGGGTCTTTACAACCAAGTTAGAATCTAGTTACAACCAGATAGTTTTAAGTTCTTATGGCATTTAGTACATTATAAACCTAACAACATTGGCAACTTTTGGTAAACTAAAAGAGGAGGGGGAGATTTCGCTTAATCGGTTCATGGGATGGCAGTATCAGAAATAAATATCAGTAGCGGTTTTCCTACATACATGGTTACAGTTGGAGTGTAATTATAGTTCAAGACAGCATTAACATTTTCGTGATATTCTTCTAATGTTAAAAGCTAATGTTAAGATGCAAGAAGAGCATGCCACTAACAACAAAGAATAATGAAATAAGAACATAAGAAAAGTGTTGTTCCAACTTCCAACCATGGAAAATTTTTATTAGTCTAATTGAATGGTAATCCATGTTTTTTTTAAAAGTCCAAGATTCAAAAAATCATAAATATCGGCTGACATAATACTATGGAAGCTCCTAAATCAAGCAGAACACGCTCAAAAACCTCTTGGTGCCAATAGTAATTGGCACCGTAAAGCCCCCAGGATCTTTACACTTTGTAGGCATCTTCTTCAGTAGCTGAAGCACTTTTTCCCACCTGAGTAATCTCATTAGCAATCAACCTATCCTTCCTTGTACATAAATCCTTCAGAACCTTGGCGTATCTAGGTAACGTTCTGATGGCCTCAATAAACGGGATATTGATTTGGATCTTGATGAAAATATCCATGATTTTCTTGTCTTGAGCTTGCTTCTTTGACTTGGAAAAACGACTAGGAAACGGATGTGGTGTGGTAAAATTGGGAACCGTATTCTTAGGTTGGCCGGTTGAGATTGGCTTTTCCTTTGGTACAGTTTCCACCTCAAATTCCTTTTTGATGTCGGCACTAACCTCTTCTCCCTGATTTGAATCCTCTACTTGCCTTCCACTCCTTAAAGTTACTGCATTAACATGCTCTCTTGGGCTCACGAAAGGTTGTGATGGAAGTTTCCCTGAAGTTTGTGATTTCATATGATTCAATTATGTAGCTAGCTGTCCCATCTGAATTCACAAATCTTTGATGGTTGATTCATGTTCCTGGTGGTTTTGCAGCATTGCTTCCTTGAGACTCGGTGTTCCAGAAGTGACACCCTGCATGCTTTGCATTAGGATGTTGAACTTATCATCAATAGAAGACCCCTGATCTTTAGGTTGTTGTTGTTGAAAACCACCTTATTGCACATAAGTTGGCATATGAGCTACAACTTGCTTGTTCGCATAACTGAAATTTGGGTGATCTTTCCAACCGGGATTGTAGGTATTAGAATAGGGATCATACCTCGGCCTTTGATTAGGAAATATAGCATTCACCTCAGCATCGTCTTTGTATGTGGGAACAACTGCAGAAGCTATCCGCTGGACCATCTTTTCCACATTACCCATCAGTTGCTCTATATGTGAGAAATCTCCTACATCTTTGAATCTTCTGATACTTGAATCATTTCTTGTGTAAAATGTTGAGCATTCAATGCCATACTCTCAATCAAACTAGTTACCTGCGAGATTGTCTTTTCAGTAAGTGAACTACCCGCGTCTGTATCAATCAAATTTCTTTTCCGGAAGTAATCCTTCATAGAATTATTGAATGATGAGAGTTGAGGATATAGTGTGGTGTGGGCAGGTTGTCAATAATCTCTTGTACCTCTCCCAGTATTCATAAATAAACTCCCCAATAATCTGTAAAATGCTACTATTTTCTTTACGAACAGCAGCCGGCTTAGAAGCAGGAAAATACTTCTCTAGAAATAGCTTTTTCATCTCAGTCCATGTGTTAACATTCCCTGGAGGAAAGTGATACAACCACTCTTCGGATAGATCTATTAAAGAAAATGGAAAGGCTTGCAACATAGCCTTATCATTGTCTTCGTTACCTTTCCTAAAACTTGTCATCTTGTGCTGAAATGCTTGAATATGACGGTTCGGATCTTCGTCTGGAAGTCCTTGAACTTTGGAAAATGGTGAATAAGATTCGACTTCAGCTCCACTGTGTCAGTTAGAGTAATACACAATGGTTGCGAATCTAAACACAGAGATTTCAACTCTCGTAGTTTCTTCTCCGAAGTCTGAGGACCACCCATCTCTTCTAGAGGTGGATCTTGTAGAAAAAATTGAGGTTCTCTTAGTACTGTCCTCCTTCGAGTCTGAATTCCACACCTTTGGTAATTCCAAACTTTGGGTGCCAGAGGTTAAGTACCTGAAACAAAAAATATCTAGAAAACAAAGTTAAAAACTAAAAAGGAAAATCAAAAATAAACAAAAATAAACAAAAATAATAACAACTAAAACCGACTGCTCCCCTATAGCGGCGCCAAAATTTGATGCGTGTCGTAGGTGCAATCAAATTGGTGATCTTATTTACACTCAATTAAAGAATAATATAATGGAAGTCAAGTTCATACCCACGAGGAGCGAGGTGTTTAAGTTTTCAAAGTGTCACAAAATGGGGTTTGGTTTTAAACAAAGTAAATAAGAAAACGATTAAAAGTAAAGTTATAAGCAATGGAGAGAGATATGATCGATGAATTCTTATTATATACTAAACAATCATCAAGTTAATATATTCATCTACTCATTGTTAATCACAGATTATCACCAACAGTAGAGTAATATCTAGATCAATGTTATCCCCAAAATTCCTTATATCACCGGATACGGAAGTTCTCGCCTACCATATTCTATTCGTCTTAACCACCTAGTAGTAGATCACTCAGGGTGTAATTTGGTCTAATGACTTATATTTTATGAATTTATAGGTTAATCCTAGCAGTTAGAATCTTAGATCAAGACCCACTTACTAGTGTTGTTCATACACACAATTGCTCTACAAAATCCCTCTGCAAGGTCTCGTGTTCTCTACCTGTGTACGAGTCAATGGACGATCACTTATCTCACAACTCAATACTAGGAATAAATTAAATCAATAAATCAATTCAGTTGGCCACCTAAATAATCTATCAATCAATCATAAGCATTCTTTATAGTATAAACAAACGATAATCATGTGAAGAACTCAAAATAGAATCATATATTAAATAAAATCATGTTTAGAACTTAGAATATCTCATCGAGAGATTTTCTCTAACTCGATTTCCATCAACATCTCCCTCATAAATCTCAACTGCTATGACTCCTCTCAGATCCCTCACTGACTCGAGCTAATGAGCTATCAAGAATAAACCATCAACCAAAGACTCTGCTCCAATCCATCTTTTTTGTCTTCTCAAACTCACGACTACCAACAATATTCGAACACCATTAGCATCCATAACTTCATCACTACCATCACCGATCAATCATGTCCATTTCAGCCATCAATCCTTTAACAACACCCCTTCATTCACAGCGTCATTAATCACTAATCATGGCAGCAGTCCATTACAACTTCAACTTTTATATTCTCCAATGTCCCTGCTCGATCACAACTCCAACCATCACTTCCACAAACCACATCATATCTTTACTGCCATTAAACAAAACCCATCACCATTAGCTAACAGTTTCCATCAATGGCAGTTCATCAAACCATCTTCTCTTTATTGAGCAACATCTCCTTCCAATCACCTTAAACCATAACCCAACATAGATAATCATCTTCACTCCCAACAATAACTCGGGTTCTAGCAGAAACCTTCATCACCTTTCAAACCATTAACTAACTTTGCCAACAATCCATTCGAACCCTAACTGAAATTTCAGTTTGGTCGGAAACCAAAAGTGAGTTTTATCTCGCTGTAAACTTAAACGGAGATGATGAAGGTTCCCATAGAAAATGGGATGGCACTGTTAACAGTTTTCAAATAATTGACATCCTCTAGTATGGTCGGGTTCCTTTAGTAAGTCTGTTCTTCGACAACTTTCGTAACTTTGACTTACTTCAAACGCCCGTAACTTTCTCATACGGAGTCGGAATGACTTCGTTCTTTCGTCGTTGGATTTGTGTCTTCGTTCTCTACGTGATAATAGAAAGAAATCCTGGATATATACAAGTTCCACTTGGTCTTTGGCCCTTCTTCCTTTGTAGCACTTTTTTTATCGCACAATTAAGTGTCAATACACTCTTCTTGGATGATTCCACCTAGTAAAGATAAATAAACAAAAACAAATGTAATATACAATAATTCACAAGAAATATAGCAAATAAGTGCATGAAATAACGATCAAAATATAGAGAAAATATGCACCTATCAAATCCCTCCCCACCCCCAGCTTAGTTTTTGCTAGTCCTCGATCAAACTATATATCCTAAACTAACCTAACTAAAATATAACAACTCTCTTTCATTGAGGATACAGATAAACTAAGCATGTTTAACAAGCCTTTAATCCCCTAGGTGTCCCTAGTGGACGAGTTACTGTCTCGTGAGGGTTTACAAGAGGTATACCCATAAAACCTAAATTCCAACTTATAAATATTCCAGAGCACAAGCATCCAAAGAGCTACGAATACATAAAGTTTCTGCATATTAACAATAAGAAGTTAGAAGTATAAAGAATACTATTCTCATGCTTATCCTCTGAGTTAGGAGGAAACCACCATATAAAAGAATCCAGGTTCAAGAGTGACCGAATAAGAATTCTGCCTCACCAATAGGATTTTATGAATTTGACACTCAAAAGACACATTTTATGGTTCTCACATTGTGCAGGCAGGAGTGAAGATAGAAATCATGCACACGTAGAATGATGGAAAGGAAAGGTAACCTTCTGAATCATATAAAGATGTTATCCCATGGAAAGTGAGAGAAAAAAAACCCTTTTTTTGTTTTGCTAGTGACCTCTAAGAAAGGAAATCAACCACTATATGAGGATGGGAATAATTACTTACCTTCTTACCCGATTCACAATCAACACTACTCTCACAAAATCCAATAGAAACGTCTTCAGTATTCGGTTTTCAACTTTTGATGATGAACTCTTGAGCTTCGTAGAACCTTGGCAATTTGTAACTCTTTTCCTCAATTCCTTGTTGTTTGAAACTTCTTTATAGATTTCTTCTTCCCCACGACCTTATTGAATGAATACAAAAGAAAATATACACCAAAGAATTTTTTTTTATGATATGTATATATATATTTGATTATTTTTAACTCAAAATACAAACAGAAATTAAAATTAATAATGAAACTACTGTGGCCGTGTGATAAGGATTTTACCACTTGATTCTTCACAACTTGTATTGTCTTGATATCATGAACTTTACTAAGTCTCATATTTTGATTTATTCCGCTCTTGTACATAAGTTTTCAACATATATATAATTCTGTTCTTTGTCTTGTTTCTTCACTCGAATATGAAATTTTCTTTTTCTTGTATTGTTGCTTGTTGTTGATGATGATGTGTATCTATGAACATCTTCAACTTTCCTTCAAATTTTTGATGCTCTGGTTGTTGATGATGATGTGTTTCTATGGACCTATTATTTTCAAGAGAATGGTGCCAACTGTAAACAAGACTACAAGATGGAGTTAGCAATTCCAATGACACCCTCATAATTGATAGAAATAACACTCAAGAGATCAAAAAGTAGTGATGAAATTGGTGCGAAGTTAGGTAGCTCATCATTCTACCCGGAGTTTGCGCAGATGAAACACTCTAAACGTACAATTGAAGGTTTGGTGCCTCACTCATGGGTATTGAATGATCAAAAACTTTAATACTAAACTCTCTACGGCGGTCGCTGTCCATTTGTCGGAATTACCTCTCAACAACTAAGAACTCAGAATGTCGTTCTATATTACTTCTAAGTTTAATTATTTCGGTGAGAACTTTGTATGTAATCTTAGCTAGAAGTATACAAGGTGACTCTAAAACATCTAAAGGTTGGAGGTTTTCATGCAAATATGTACAAAAAGTTAAAAAAATTCTACCTACAAAAGCAATATTAAAAATCTATATGTTTAACCGCTCCCCCACACTTAAATTTTATATTTTCCTCAATGTAAATTGACTCTTCCAATGTAAAATCAAGGTGCTTAGGAGCACTGGCCGCCATGGCCCAAACGGAAATCCATTAATGATATGCAAAACTAATAAAAATCAAAAGATAAAGATAGAAATATAAAACCAATGGGTTTCCTCCCATGTAGCGCTTGGTTTAAAGTCGTCATCCCGACTCTCTATTCTCCCGTATTACTCCTCCAGATGGAGCAAATCGCTAAACTCAAGATCTACATCCACATAAGCGATGTTTTCATAGTATGACTTTAATCTATGGTCGTTGACCTTAGAAACTGTCCCATCCGGAGACTAATAATCTCCACTGCACCATAAGGAAAAATATTAGTAACAACATATGGTCCAATCCAGCAGGACCTTAGCTTTCCAGGAAATAATTTAAGATGAGAATAAAATAAAAGAACTTTCTGTCTCACAAAAAAATTCTTTCGAGAAATCATCTTGTCATGGAAAAGTTTAGTCTTCTCCTTGTATATACAGGAACTCTTATAAGCATCATTATGTATCTCCTATAGCTCATTAAGTTGCAGTTTCCTTTGTTTCCCTGCTTTATCATACTCCATGTTGCACATCTTTACCGCCCATAGCGCATTATGCTCAAGTTCAAGCGGGAGATGACAAGCTTTGACATAAACCAACTGATACGGGGACATGCCAATCGGTGTCTTGTATGCCGTTCTATACGCCCATAATGCATAGTTAAGCCCCAATCTCTAATCTTTCCGTGTAGTATTGACGGTTTTCTCTAAAATGGATTTGATCTCACGATTTGAAATTTCATCTTGCCCACTAGTTTGTGGGTGATACGGCGTACCGATCTTGTGAGTAATGTTGTACTTCTTGAGAAGAGCATGAAAGGATTTTTTGAAAGTGTGAACCTCCATCACTAATAACCACACGTGGTGTGCCATGTCTAGTGAAAATATTTTCCTTCACAACTCAGAAACAACTTGAAAATCATTAGTAGGGATGGCTTTATCCGATCAAAAGACCCACCTGTCATATAACTATTGTATTGAAAGATATATCCCCCACACATCGAATATTTCTACAGCAAGAATCAGTGTGAGTGGCATTTGATTTTTAGCACCTAGATTGCCCGTTCATTGATACTATCACAAGATTTGCAAAAAGCATATGCATCCTCAAATGGGGTAGGTCAATAAAAGCCACTCTCAAGAACTTTTAGAGTGGTGCGTTTAGAACCAAAATTACCACCACAAGCATAAGAATGACAAAAAGATAAAATGGATTGAAATTCAGAGTTAGGTACTTACCTACAGATAATCTGATCAGGACAGTATTTCCACAAGTAGCGCTCACCCCACACATACTGCTTGGCTATCTTCTTAAGATTTAACTTTTGAAAACTAGACATTGTACTAGGTACTTGCCTTGTAACCAATTAGTTCACTATATCAACGTACCGAGGTGTTGAATCTTTTATTGAGAAAAGTTGTTCGTCCGGAAAACGGTCCTTTAAGGGAAGGTCCTCTTTAAAAATAACAAGTCTACTAAGATGATCAGCAACTGTATTCTCAACACCTTTCTTGTCTCTAATTTCTATGTCAAATTCTTGTAATAATATAATCCAACGTATAAACCTTGGCTTAGCTTCTTTCTTCTTGAGTAGGTATCTAAGTGCTTCATGATCAAAATATACAACCACTTTTGTGCGCACCAAGTATGATCTAAATTTTTCTAGTGCAAAAACTATATCCAACAACTATTTCTCCGTGGTAGAGTAGTTGATTTGTGCATCGTTTAGGTTCCTAGATGCGTAGTAAATCACACGGTACAACTTGTCCACCCTTTGACCCAAAACGGCTCAAACTGCATAGTCATTTGCATTGCACATCAACTCAAATGGTAGACTCCAATCGGGTGACTTGATAATAAGTGCAGTTGCCAACAACTCTTTCAATATGTCGAAAGCATCCTTGCACTCCTGGTCGAAGTTGAAGGTAGCCTCTTTTTGCAACAATCTACATATCGACATTGAGATTTTTGAGAAATCTTTGATAAACCTCCTGTAAAAACCTGCATAACCAAGAAACGAGCGAATCTCCCTAACCGAAGTGGGGTATTGTAAGTTTCTAATCAAGTATATCTTTACTTTGTCCACCTATAATCCTTAAGAGGATATAATATGACCAAGCAATATTCCATGGTTCACCATAAAGTGACATTTCTCCCAGTTTAGAACAAGATTAATGTTTATGCATCTTTTAAGCACAAGTTCAAGATTTTCTAAGAAAATACCAAATGAATCGCCATAAACACTAAAATCATCCATAAATACCTCAATGATGTGTTCCACGTAGTCAGAAAATATATTCATCATAGATCTCTGAAAAGTGGCAGGCGCATTGCAGAGACCAAACGGCATACATCTATATGCAAAAGTACCAAAGGGACAAGTAAAAGTAGTCTTCTCCTGATCCTCCGATGCAATCACAATCTGATTGTAGCCCGAACAGCCGTCCAGAAAGCAATAATGTGTATGTCCCGATAACCTTTCTAACATCTGATCAATGAAAGGCAAATGAAAGTGATCCTTCCGGGTAGCAGAATTAAGCTGTATGTAGTCTATGCATACTCTCCATCCTGTTTGAAATCGTATAGGAACAAGTTCATCATCTTGATTTCTGAAAACCTTAACACCAAATTTCTTAGGTACCACCTGTACCGGAATTAACCCACTTACTGTCAGAAATTGGGTAAATCACCCCCACACTCAGTAATTTGAGGATCTCCTTCTTCACGACCTCCATCATTGGGGGGTTAAACCTACGTTAAGCATCATCTTCCATTAATATTCTATGCATGCACATTGATGGACTAATACCTTTGATATCATCAATTGTCCACACAATAGCGTTTTGTGTTCTTTCAGAACCATAATTGGGAGTTCTTCCTGTACTGCATTGGGATTTTTTGCAATAATTACTGGAAGCTTTTCCCCATCATCTAAGTAAGCATACTTTAGGTAATCAGGAAGAGGCTTTAGTTCTAATTTAGGTTCCTGCACAATAGAAAGTAAAGGTACCTCATTAGTTACGGGAAAAATAAGTATTACACGTTTTAGCTTCTTTGAATCCCGTCAAGGCGCCACACATCTCCACTATCTTTTTGGCTAAGTCAACGTCCAAGTTCGGCTGCCTATGAATGTCCAATTCAATGTTATTATGCAACATAACTCCAAGTTCATCTTCACCGTTCAAATCAAACATTTGTTGTTCTACCAAACCAATAACATCGATAAAGAAAACAGAGTGAGCATCACTAGGATAACGCATGGCTTCAAATTTGTTAAAGCAAATAATCTCCTTATCAAATTCCATAATGAGTGTACCACTATTCACATCAATCTTCGTCTTAGCAGTCTTCATAAACGATCTCCCAAAAATTAATGAGGTAGATGAACAATTACTCCATTCTGCATATCCACAATATAGAAATAAACCAAAAAGATTAACGCATTCACTTGAACTAACACGTCCTTTACAATTCCCTTAGGATATATATTGGAATTGTTTGTTAATTGAATGGTAATCTCTGTCTACAAGATTTAAAGAATCATAAATATCGGCTGACATAACACTTATGGGAGCTCCCAAATCAAACAAAGCACGATCAAACCTCTTGGTAACAATAGTACTTGGCATCGTAAAAACTCAAGGATCTGTATATTTTATAGGCATCTTCTTCAGTAACATAGCTGAAGCACTTTCTCCCACATGAGTAATATCATTAGAAATCAACCTATCCTTCCTTATATATAAATCCTTCATAGCCTTGGCGTATCTAGGTACCATTCTGATGGCCTCAATAAATGGGATATTAACTTGGATCTTGCTGAAAATATAAAAAAATTCCTTGTCTTGAGCTTGCTTCTTTGACTTGGAAAAACGACTAGGAAAAGGAGGTGGTGTGGTAAAAGTGGGAACCATATCCTTAGGTTGTCCGGTTGAGATTGGATTTTCCTTTGGTATGGTTTCCACCTCTACTTCCTTTTCTATGTTGCCACTAACCTATTCTCGTTGATTTTAATCTTCTAATTGCCTTCCACTCCTTAAAGTTCCTTCATTAACATGCTACCTTGTCGCCCATAAATTAGCATAGGAGCAGAAGCTTGCTTGTTTGCATAACTAAATTTCGGGTGATCTTTCCAAATGGGATTGTAGGTATTAGAATAGGGACCATACCTCGTACTTTGATTAGGAAATATAGCATTTACCTCAGCATCATCTTTGTATATGGGAACAACTGCAGAAGTTATCCGTTGGACCATCTTTTCCACATTACCCATCTGTTGCTCTATATGTGAGAAATCTCCCACCTCGTTGACTCTTCTGATACTTGAGTCGTTTCTTGTGTAAAATTGTTGAGCATTCGATGCCATACTATCAATCAATCTAGTTTTCTGTGAGATTGTCTTTCCAGTAAGTGAACCACCCGCGGCTGCATCAATCAAATTTCTTTGTCCGGAAGTAATCCTTCATAGAAGTATTGAATGATGAGAGTTGAGGATATATTGTGGTGTGGGAAGGTTGTTGATGTGGTTTAGAAAGTGGTAAATAAAGGTTCGATTCTCGAACTTGTGAAGGTAATGATTTTAGAAAATATTGGACTTAACCTAAACTAATAAAAATCAGGAAAATACACTAGAGATGATTTTTAGAAAATATGGAAAATACCAGGAATCAGGAATCAGGTAATTCTAACAATCTATGTGATTAATCATGTAATTCTTTTTAACAATTTAGTTCAAGTTTGCCAAAAATATGTTTCCTAAAAGAATAATTGTAAATCCTAAGCATGGGACATCAAGAGTAATTAACTAATCATGACCCATCAAAAGAGAACACAACTATTTAATAAAAACCATTTTTTTCTAATTTAAATCCATGCAAATAATAATAAAAGAATTATAAATAATTATTAGAAAATAATTAAATCACATAAAATTGAGAAAAATACCTTATCCATCATCCCAGTAAATAAACTTACCCCATGGAGAAGAAAACTTGCTCAAAAGATCTTTTCATTGCTCAAAAAGTTGATTACAAGGTGAAATAATAGTGCAACAGCTGAACAGATACGTTTATAAGTGTTACAGAATAGGGTTCAGCCGTTACAGAAGTGTTTCTAAGCAACAAAGGTTTAAAAGGATAGGCCACAGAAGCAGTTTGAATCAGCAACAGTTATAAGTGTGGCTGAGTCGTCTTCTCAGACGGTGGTAGATGAAGAACACGCCGGCCGGAGCAGCAGCAGGTGGCCGGCGATGACCGGAAATGGCCGGAAACTTACTGTTTCGATCTCTAGGCTTTTCTGCTTGATTTCTTCGGATTCTCTTCATATATATAGGGTGTAGGAACCCTAGGGAGAGTTCTAAACCTAATATAACTCCTTAAAATCTATCCAAATCTTCACAAATCCGATTCCAAGCCGGAATCCATTTTTCCGTCCAAATTCATGATTGTGCAATATTCTCCGGCGTAAATCACTCTAACTTGATGTGTTTGAGTTGTTCTTGGACTCTTGTAGCTTTTGTATCAATTTGGAAGCAAAATAACTCGAAAATCACGTTGATTTTGAGTGTACAGTTGCTGCCGATGAGTTGAATCGGTGATTGACTCGGTCAACTCGGGTTGACCGATTTGACTCGGGTTTGACCCGATTTTGACCGAGTTGACTCGAGGGTGCCCCTTATCCATTTCTAGGGTGCCAATAACACTTGTCCTTGGGTGCCTTTATCACTTTTTGAGCCAATTTTTCCACAAATCTTTTCTTCTAATGTACCTGCAAAAGCAATAAAACACGTAATAGACACAAAATCGAATACTAACTCACTAGAAATTAAGGTGTAATTTAGACACTAAAATGTGTCTATCATCAATAATCTCTTGTACCTCTCCCAGTATTCATAAAGAGACTCCCCAATAATCTGTAAAATGCTACTATTTTCTTTACGAACAACAGCCGCCTTTGAAGAAGGAAAATACTTCTCTAGAAATAGCTTTTTCATCTCAGCCCATGTTGTAACATTCCCTGGAGGAAAGTGATACAACCACTCTTCGGATAGATCTATTAAAAAAATGGAAAGGCTTGCAGCATAGCCTTATCATTGTCTTCGTTACCTTTCCTAAAACTTGTCATCTTGTGATGAAATACTTGAAGATGGCGGTTCGGATATTCATCTGGAAGTCCTTTGAACTTTGGCAAATGGTGAATAAGATTCGACTTCAGCTCCACTGTGTCAGTTAGAGTAAAGCACAATGGTTTCGAATCTAAACATGGAGATGTCAACTCTCGTAGTTTCTTCTTCAGAGTCTGAGGACCACCCATCTCTTTTAGAGGTGGATCCTGTAGAAAAAATTGAGGTTTTTGTAGTAATTTCCCCCTTCGAGTCTGAATTCCACACCTTCGGTAAAAACAAAGTTAAGTACCTGAAATCAAAAATATCTAGAAAACAAAGTTAAAAACTAAAAAGGAAAATCTAAAAACAAAAATAAACAAAATAATAACAACTAAAACCGACTGTTCCCAGGTAGCGACGCCAAAATTCGATGTGTGTCGAAGGTGCAATCAAATTAGTGATCTTATTTCCACTCAATTAAAGAATAATATAACAAAAGTCAAGTTCGTTTCACAACGAGCGAGGTGTTTAAGTTGTCAAAGTGTTACATAAGGGGGTTTGGTTTTAGGTTTTAAACAAAGTAAATAAGAAAGCGATTAAAAGTAAATTTGTAAGCAATGCAAAGAGATATGATCGAGGAATCCTTCTTCATTATTAAACAATCATCAAGTTACTATATCCATCTAGCAGAATGATTTACATTTTATGAATTTATAGGTTAATCCTAGCAGATAGACTTTTAGATCCAGGCCCACTTACTAGTGTTGTTCATACACACAATTGGTCCACAGAATCCCTCTGCAAGGTCTCGTGTTCTCTACTTGTGTACGAGTCAATGTACGATCACTTATCTCACAACTCAAACCTAGCAATAAATTAAATCAACAAATCAATTCAGTTGGACACTTAAATAATATATCAAGCAATCATAAACATTATTTATAGTATAAACTAACAATAATCATCTGAAGAACTCAAAATAGAATCATATATTAAATCAAATCATGTTTAGAACTTAGAATTCATCCTCAATCAATAAGAAGTTTAACTACTCATGGATGTAGTAAAACCCGTGATATATATATGATGAAGTAGAAAAGAAATAGTTATGGTGATGAAAAACGCTCCAAAAACCCTAGCTTTTTCCTCTTGTGTTCTTCTCTCCAAAAGCTTGATAAAAAGAATACATATCTATCTCCAAATAACTAGAAGAATCTCTTAAATAGGTGTACAAAGTTGTAGAAGTTCCCGTACTCAAATCCCGGTCAAAATATGTTTCCAATATACCAAAATATGTCAAAAATAGGTCTTAGCCAAGTCAAATTCGAGCAAAACATCTAGTTCACACCCAAATAGTCCTAATGGGATTGCAATAATCCAACCCAAATTCTCACGTGAATTGCATTTTCTCGATGGGTCATCCCGTCGAGAATAAATTTTTCTTCTTAAAATATCTATTTGGTAACCCATATATTTCAAATACAGTATAACAAAGTCGAATCGTATAGTTCTTACGCAATGTAAGGCTGCACATATGTTGTGTTATTCAGTACAGTTTGGTGTGCCTGGTTCAGCAATGTGTCACAAACTTGAACTTGCTTAAGCGTTGATAACGGCTTCCCTTCACAAGTAAGTCTTTTACTCTCCATGTTTTTATTTTTTTCAGCCATCCTATCTGCAGGAACACCGATGGTTACCATCTTTAAGTAGTGAGAGCAAAACTCCACCGCCTCTTCAACAATATATCTCTCGGCGATGCAGCCTTCTACGTGATTCCGGTTTCGAATATATCCTTTCAGAACCTTCATAAATTTTTCAAAAGGATACATCCATCGGAAGCAAACTGGTCCACATAATCTAACCTCTAGAATTAGATGCATGGTTAAATGAACCATGAGATCAAAAAAAGACGGAAAAAAATATTTTTCTAATAAGCATAAGGTAACCACCAAGTCATTCTGTACTTCTGTCAGGTGATTGACATCAACCTCTTTGGTGCAAATTTCCTTGAAAAAAAAAGCATAATCTGATTATAGCATATCGTACATACTTAGGCAAAATGGATCGTGTAGCTAAAGGAAAAATTCTTGCATAAGTGCATGATAATCATGCGACTTTAGACCATACAACTTTAAATCCAACATCGATACCTGGTTTTTCATATTTGAACAGTAACCTTCGGGAACCTTCAACCCATACAAGGTTTTACAAAAAAAATTCTTTCTTCTGTTGTTAATTTGAAACACGCAGGAGGGAGATAGGCTTTTTTTACGTTTCTTAGGCGCCAATTCAGGCCTCATCCCCAAATCTTCAAGGTCTTTATGAATATTATAACTATCTTTCGTTTTTTTGGGTATGTTCAGTAATATCCCCATAATACTCTGACATGTGTTTTTTTTATATGTGCATGATATCTAAACAGTGTCGAATTAGCAAGTACTTCTAGTATTCAAGTTCAAAGAATATCGACTTCTTCTTCCAGTAGATTGGTTTAGTTTTCACTTTCTTTCCCCACAAATTCTCTATCATTTCAACCTGACTGAATACCTCTTCACTAGAATAAGTTTTTGGAGCAGGGTCTAACTCCTGGTGACCATTAAAAGCCTCTTTCTCCTTTCTAAACTTGTGTTTTCTTGGAAGAAACTTTCTGTGACTGGTATAAACATTCCTATGGGAGTATTTAAGCCTAACAGAAGAAGTACGGTCAGCACAAACTGGACAAGCATTATATCCTCCTTTAGGGCAACCACTAAGATTACCATATGCCGGAAATTCACTTATCGTCCATAGAAGTACGGCTCTGAAATTTAATTTCTCGTTTTTGTAGGCATCGTAAGCTTCAGCTCCTTCCTCCCATAGTTTCTTCAAATCTTCAATGAGAGGGGCCAAATAGACATCAATATCGTTTCCAGGCTATTTAGGACCTGATATCAACATCGTTAACATAATGAATTTTCTTTCATACACAAGCTAGGTGGAAGGTTATAAGTAACTAACATGATAGGCCAACAACTATAACTGCCACCAATTGAACTACTGTTTGGATTGAACCCATCAGTAGAAAGACCTAACCGTAAATTTTGGGGTTCTCGGGCAAACTTTGGCCATTTACTATCAACTTGTTTCCATGCAGGAGAGTCAATAGGATGACATAGTTTACCATCTGGAAATATTTCAAGGTTATGCCATGTCAGGTATTTTGATGTCTCTGGTGATCCAAACCACCTTCTAAATCTAGGTACAGGTGGAAAATACGACATCTTTTTCGCAGGAACCCCTTTACTTGCGTCTGACGAAGCCTTCTTTTCTTTCCATCTTGAAACTCCGCAGGTCGGGCAAAAATCATCATCTTTGTAATTCTTCCTGTAAAGCACACAATCACTGGGACAAACATGTATTTTTTCATATTACATTCCTAATTCCATAAGAGTTTTCTTAGCCTCGTACAGAGACGCAGACAATTCATTATCTGGTGGGAGCATACTTTTTAACTCTTTCAATAATTCTGAGAAACTTTTATCAGATCCTCTGCCTTTTGTTTTCATGTTAAAGAGCGTAAGCAATGACGACATCTTTGTAAGGGATTCACAGTTAGGATAAAATGGTTTTTCCGCAACTTGTTTTAACTTTTGAAAATTAGCTGGATCTCCTATAAACTTCGTGTATAGCCTGAATCAATGCAATTGTTGCTGCAACATCATCCGGTAACTCATCATCTTCATAATCTCCAAACTCATACTGAACATCAACATTATATGAAGTCTATGATTTGGTATTTTCAGCACCGGGTGTTTCTTCCCCATGTGAATCCCATATCTTGTATTTTTGATTGATGCCCTTGACGTACAGATGGATTCTCACTTCATTCACAGATATTGCTTTACCGTTCATACACAACCTGCACGGACATAATATGGAAACAGGACTTCCAGCTTCGACAACATGATTTGTGGTATATTTCAAGAAGGCCTCAACCCTCTTGGCGTATTCTGGTGATAACCTATCTTTACCCATCCAGGATTTATCCATTCTGAACCTATATATACATCAAAGAAAATAGTTATGTTGGACAAACATGACCAACAAAAAGTGAAAACATACAATAACACAGAGATTTACATGCGTAAATTAAAAAAATAAAAGGAACAATTGTTGCACAATCTCAAACAATTAGTATTTCTAATAAAATTTAAAATCATGAAAAATCGAATAATCAATAAACAAAAAGTAGCAAAACATGTTATTCGCAACATCAACTCCTTGAATATAAGCAAGACAGAATTAAGAACCAGGAGCTTCAGAAATTGCTGCTTGTATCTTTCCTATTGATTAAACAACAGAACGAAACTCAAGAGTACTAGCACAAGTAGAAGCTAACAACTATGTATCCTTCCAATTGGTTCACAATTCATGCACTAGTTACTTGATTTTATATTTGATTCAGCATAAACCCCTGTTTAACCACTCTGTCTCTGCAAATTCTTCAATGGAAGATCAGAAGAAGAGAACAATCTTAATATTTAATTAAGTTGAAAACACAAAGCAGCGGCAATGGAAGTTTCTCAACATCAAAGAAACTCTAGAGAAGACGATAATGAATTTCTGTTTTATAGAATCAAATAATTCAACAGACCCACTAATTTTTGGATAACAAACCTACATAGAAAAAGTAAGATAACCCTAAATGGTAAACTAGGGATTTCACTAAAAAAATATAAAACGTATACCTTGTAAGAAATCATTTTGAATCTTCGGGACTACCATCAAAACCCCAATCAACTAACTCAAAGAAAAATTCCAAAGATTCTTGGAGTTTATAATGGAGATAAAAGAGGGAGAGCTTTAAAGCTCGATTTTTGTACACAAGAACAAAATTGAAAAACTCAGAGCAAGCGGGATTGATATTGAGTGATCGAGAGATAAGGATTGAAGCAAAAGATAAACCCTATATTAAAGTAAAAAAGAAGATCCCCTAAGAGAAAGAAACCATGAGAAGAGGGAGATGAGATCTGCTTGGCTAGATCATAATTGTTGAAAGATATTAGGTTTTTCATCTTTGGAAATAGATAGAGATGGATGGTATTGACAAATTGTGCTTAAGAGCTTCTTTTGCAGTCCCCAACAAAATTGAGAGGGTAAAGGGCATCGAGAGAGACCCACTAACAAAATAGACCACGACCAGTTTAGGACTCAACTATAACAACATCGTGCGTTTGAAAATACAATATGAGAGCTATATGAACGGTAGCATTTTCAATCAGAACTGTCACTTAAAATGGAAATGGCGGTGATTTAAAGAATTGTTACCTATAAGGTTACACTTCGATAACAGTTTTTAGTTAAAACAATTACAATAGCCTGAGAATAGTAACAGTTTATAACTGTTATTATACATCAATGTATGGTTGCTTTTTTCTACAAAAACTATCATTGTATAATTGTTTAGTAACAGTTGAAAAACTGTCACGATTGTTTTCTGTTATTGGTGTGAGTTTTAGTAAAAAATTGTTGCATATATCTCATAACCTATTCTTTTGTGACAGTTCATTAGTGAACTGTCATGGTTTCGGATTGTGAACTGTCACCAAAGGCCATATTTGTACTAGTGGTAGCCTTTGTCACAAATATCTTCAAACAATTGATGAGTTAACATTTAGAAAGTTGGATCATGATCACTCTTCAGGGGTAATACCTTTTGAGTTGATCTGCTGATGGTTTTTTAAATAGTGGTAAATAAAGTATCGTTCGCTCGAACTTGTGAAGATTGAATTTAGATTTAATAAATCAATTTTAAACTAAAATATACATAAAATATGAAAATAATATTAAAAAATACTGAGGTTATGGATTTCACCATTAACCAATTAAAGTGATTAAATTCAATAATTATAATTATGCAATTCTTACATTTAGTTTGATTCTAATATGCTGTAAAAGTAGATTCTCAAAATAACAATTGTATAAAAAAGCATGGAACATCTAAAACCTAGGCTAAGCATGTACCATCTAACGAAATCACAACTTTTTAATAAAAATCATTAAATCAATTTTTAATCAAGACAAATAATCATAAAAGAAATTGCAAAAATTAATTAAAATAAAAATATACTGCTTTTCTTGGAACAATGGCTTCCTCCATCACCTCAGCAAAGAGGTTTGGCTCCTCATATTGAAAACAGCCTCAAAATATTAATACATAGCTCAAAGTGTTTACAAATGATGAAAAAGAGTGAAAACAACGAGTTTGCAACGTTTATAAACGTTACAGACTCATTTTACAGAAGGAAAAGTGTTTTAGGAAGATAGATGTTGCAATTGAAGATAAACGTTGCAAAGATAAAAGCTTTAGCAACAGAATCTTCAAGATTTTGTCCACGGAATCTTCAACCCTTTCGCAACGGAATCTTTATCTTCTTCATCATGATCATGAGCAGATTTTTTCTGGAATTGATTTTTTTTCGAATCTGGCCTCTCCAGCCCCCCCCCCCCCCTCGCCCAACTCTTTTCTCGGCTCCTCTATTTATATTGCAACGTCAATACCTTGAAATAACTCCCCAAAATCCTCAAAATATTCCCACAGTTAATCTCTCGGCCAATTATATATTTTTTTCATCGGTGATATTTTTCTTTTTTTCTCAACAGATTTTGTGTGCTTTTCTTGATTCGAGAATATGTTCTCATTAACCCCATTTTTAAGGAGATAATATCTCATAGATTCAACAGCCGAGCATGTGTCTTATCTCACGAGATATTCCCTGATTTGATTTCACGCGAGATTTTTTTTTTGATTTTCTTTCAACTTTTCAACCTTGTACGATTATTAATCAAGGAAAGAAAATATTCTTGTCTTAAAACCTCTTAAAAACTCCAAATTCACGTACATGATTTTCACAGATTGAGAATAACTTTTCTCCCGCCAAGATTTGAATTCAAAAAAGAGGTGCCCTTATCCATGTCATGGGTGCCTTTATCAATACAAGGGGCGCCCTTAACCAAAAAGAGGGTGCCTTTATCATTTTTCTGGTGGGGTGCAAACATTACTTTTTGAGCCAATAATTCCACAAAAGTTTACTTCTCCAAAAATACCTAAAAATACAATAAAAATGACAAGATTATTACAAAATTGAGTTCTAACACTATAAAGATTGAGAACAAATTAGACATATAAATGTGTCTATCATCTGCATTTGTGAGCCTTGGATGTTCTTCACCAAAGAGGTCCATCAATTGTACCGCCATTTCCTGAAAGATCTTTTTAACGATGAATTGGCCTTCCCATTTTGGCATTAAATTGCCCCTAGGGTCCGAATGCTTGAGCGGACGAACTTCTTTGAGCACGAGATCTCTTTCGTTAAAATTGTGTGGCCGCACATGTTTGTTGAAGTTGTGTGCAACTTTGTTCTGGTATGCTTGTGTTTATACCTAAAATTGCTCCTAGGAAAAACAATGTACTGTTGAAGTACTTTTTGTGGGTTCGAGAATCAAAATCGTACAAAACAAATAAAACAAGTTGGATGTTAGTATTTGTTCTGCTTCAGTTACAAAGAGAGGAGATGGGTTGATCTTAGGGGAGAGAAGCAAAGAAAGTTGAAGGAATTGTGTGTAGAATTGTATGTTGTGGTAGAAAAATAGCATAGCTTGAGAATGATTTACTATCTCTTCTATGTCGCTTGTTTCTTGTTCTCCTTTTGAAATTTTCTAAGCAACCTATTTATAATGTTTGGTACCACACACATTTCTTGTAAACTAGTGGTAGTTGTGGGGAAATGTTTGGCATATTTGTACTAGAAGTATAGTTAGGGCTTACTAAAGCCTGTATTTGTTGATGCAAGGACTATAGCCTACATGCTATTATTTATTGGCATTGACTAATGCCATGACCATGGCTATGGTCTATTTAGAGTTTCTCAATCTTTTGAGACTTAATTGTTTAAAATTTATGATTAACTTTTATGCAGTGCATACATAATACCTTCAAGAGATTCAGTCGTGGAAGTTTGCAATCTTGGAATTATGCTTGATGCGACTCTGCAATTAGATAGTATGTATATGTTTAGCGTTTTTATTTAAATATGGTGTTTCCTTTATCCTGAATATTCACGATTTTGTATAACCAACATGTTTTGTTATATACAAGTAATTTGTATGGATGCACATGAAATAACGAGGTTTTTATTGCACAAAGCTCTGAAATTTCTCTAGTGTACATATGTGCTAATGCGCTACAGGGCTAGTTTAGCCAGGAGCTGAATCTGCATTCTCAATTTTGTTGCGGAATGTAAGATAACAATAATGTTCGTAATTCTGATGCTTGTCAGAAATTATTGTATATTTATTTCATGCTTCTGTAGCTAGGAGAAAAACAACATTATAAAGAGGAATATTTCAGCTTTCTCCCTTGTCAAAAACTCACCATCAACATTAAGTCCCCTGCTTAGTGCGGAACGATAATGTGTTTCTTGGTAAGTACTAGATGGTGATTTTTATTTTATTGCTATAAGCAAAATAAATTAAATAGTTTAGTTGTTGGATATTACCAGGAATTCTGATTTGATGATACTCCAATGTTGTCGAGTAGTCGATCAAGGAGCAATAGTTGGTTTAGTAATGCTTGTAGGATTACGTAACACCATCTGGAGAGTGTGATTTGGAAGGTGGCGCTGATTTTGTGTGGTGGAGAGACCGATAATTGACCCGTGTGCAGCACAGGAGCATGGTTTTAAATAGGAAATCCTTGTTTGAACTAAATTTGGAGACCAATTACTATAAAAGGGAGATAACCTTTTTTTCTTCTTTTTTTCTTATTATCACCATCACCGTCGACCCTCTCTCTCTTTATCTTCTCTCCGTCGAGCAGTAGCAGACGCTTTCATCCAGCAACGTCGCCGTCCTTCTCCCGTCGGAGACCCTCTGCTGGATTCTGACACTGACCAAATAACATTTTTCTTCTTTTTTTGTGTTTTATGTGAGTTTATGCTCATGTGAAGAAAAAAAAATTGGCATTACTTGCCGGTTGTCTTCTGCCTCTTGTTATAGTAAACCCTTCTTAGCTTAGCTAGATGGGCGTTATTTGAATGGAATCAGACTAGGGTTTCCTATCTTATCTCAAATATAACTCATATATTTGTATGTATGCATATTCTGATAGCTGAGACTATTATCATTCTTTCTTTTGCAAACCCTAGCTTCATTGTCGTCTCCCAGGAATAGAATAATCTTTGAACATAGCATCGGTCTTCACTGGTAAATCCATAATGATTCTATCTTTTTTTTTTCTTTGTTGATGTTCTAATCGTTTCTCATTTATTCATGTCATGAATAGACAATGACAACTTCTAATCGGAATCATGATTCTAATTTTTCGAACAATAAGAAAACCCGTAGGAGCGAAAAAATAAAGAAGAATGGTCCTAATAAGATTCAATCCGGAACAGATAGATTTCTGGATGAAGTTGCAGAGTTTATGCGAGGTAAGTCTCTTGAGGACTTGAAGATGGCGCGCAATCGAGCTATTGACTTCATATCTGCAATCAATGCTGAAGAAGAATGTCGTCGCCAAGGAGAATTGAAAAAGAAGGAGGATGAAGATGCTGAACTCAGAGATTATTGATGAGAACGAAATTCCTGGATGAATGCAAGGATTAGACAGTTTGGGCATCAAGAACGAGATGTCCGAGTTGATGGTATGGCTTTTGATTCTGATGCAGAGGGTTATATCTTTGACTGGGAGCCTATAGAATATGAACCTGAACCTTTCTCTCCAAATATGGAGTCTGAACAATTGGATCAAAAAGATTTTGAAACTGAATGTGATGAGGATGCCTACTATGACAAAAACATGGGTTCAATCGACCTCATGGATGATGAAGTTTCTGATAAGAACTCAGAAGAAGATTCTGATACATGTATGGAGGATGACTCCGAGATAGAGAACTTGGAAGAAAGTTCCGAGGAGTCACGTGAATCTGATGAGTGTGACTCCGAATCGGACCCCTAATCTTCTGATTAGTCTCATAATTGCTTCTTTTTCCTTGATAAACAAAAGATTAGGTTTTGATTTTGTTGTCTTTGAATGACTAGATATTTAGTACGAATGATTGTTATGGATTTTGATCATTTGAAAGGGAATTTGTTTCTGAATGCCGGTATTTTACATACATTTTGAATGAATTGGAACTTGGAGATTTTCTAGACCATATTCCTGATGTAAAAAAAGGATTGAATTTGTGTAGCTTAGTTCCATAGGTTGTCTTTTGAATACCTAGATTGCAGTAGTATAAGTGTTGATAGCCTTGATGTTGAGTTGTACATTGCAGCGCTCCTTGTGGTCTGGGAGGATGGATTATCAGGGTGAAATTTATCCCTTCAATTTTGATGACTCAGTTGTTCTAAAGTAATTAAAGAATCTGGGTCTTGACGGTGAATCATATTATGAAGTGCCTTATGTTTCTAACGACTTTTTGGAGATCCAAGTAAGTATCTTTATTATTTTAGAACCATAATGACATAATTATAACTTTTAAACCCCCAATCATGCATGATTTCATGTAGAATTTCGGCGATTTTCGCTGTTAGAAAATTTCAGCTTCATGTCTTCTTGCCGTAACAGTCGTAGAATCTTCATCTGGAGTCCGAACGAGGTGTTTGACATCTCATTCTTAACTAAGATATAGAGATAAGATTTTCAAAAATAATTTCTGATTTTGGAATCCGTTTTCTAGGTGAAAAACACCTGATACCGTACATCCATAACTTTTCCAGGCAGAATCCTGTAGATTTTCAGTTGTCGCACAGTCGACCGTTTTGTCTGCCCTTATTAACTCGCTTCTTCAGTTGTTGCGATATTTTAGAAATTTGTAGTAGACATCCATATGAATCATTTGGTATGCAAATCACCCCCAAATTCCTTACCAATTAGCGCCAGTTTCAGTTCCTTTGGATGGTAGTTTAAAAACGTTTTTGTCGGCGTTTTTGCAAAACAACCCATATTTATTATAAACCATATGCCGTGACCCAAAAAAAAATTAACGAATGTTTAGGTTGCTAATAGACATAATTTATGAATTCCATGACTTGTGCTTCAATTTATTATGTTTGAGACATAATTTCTATAATGTCTTTATTTTTAGGGGAGAAGTGAGCTAGATCAGAGAGATCAATTTGCAGGTGAAGGATTGGAGGTTACCATGAGTCGTGATGCTGGTGTTACATATTTTTCCAACTCAAAACCATGAGAAAGCTATTTCGGATGCAATTGTTGAAGGAAAATACTCTGAATGGTGTTTCTGCACAGAATGCTGATATGACGGATACCACTCTACTCGAGTACCCAAATGCTAGAGTTAACTTTGACTTCAGGTTTGAAAGGACTCGATTTGACTAATGTGCATTGGTGGCTTCACGGTATCGTCTTTCTATGTTGAACTGTATACCAAGGTATGGAAGAAGTTCGGTTATTTCTTCGTAGGTAACCCCAAGAACTACCGTACTTTGGAGAATGATGTGTCTTTGTTACTGTCAACTTTGCGTGAGATGATTTATCTCCCTCGTAAAGAGATATTTGAGATAGTACTTCAAGAATAGAAGGATTCCTTGGACGAGGCTGAAAGGGCCAAGTTTAATATTGCATGGCTTCTTTGTCATTTTGAAGCCGTTGAGAAGTATCTGCAAAGTGGAGGAGCGACTCCAAACTTGGAGACAGTTACCAAGGCTAAACATGATGTTGAGAGGCTGTCTCAGGAGTTGAATCTTACAACTGAGATTTTTGGGAGGTTGTAAAAGGCATATTTTGAAGGTGTTGAACCAATTTCCAAAGATTTTTTAGCTTTTTCTGGGTTTTATAGGTTTTCTGAGATATATGACTTTCTGTGGTTTTATTTTGGGATTTTTTATGAGTAGGTAGGGATTCTTGAATGATTTGCAAATATATATATATATAAAGGAAATAATGTTTTGCTTGATTAATAAATTTAAACTCTAAGTATGAATGCAAGATGTTGCAAACATTTTGGAGGAACTACAAATATTGCATAAAATAGGGAAATATTGTAAAATGGTGGTAAAATATCTTCAAGCATTGTGAGATATAAGCCACTTGTTATGCATGACCACCCTTCTGGCTTGTCAGTATTGACAAGTTTGTAGTAACCTTCGATCATAATTTCGGTGATGAGATACAGTTTTTCTTTAGGATAGGCTGTGATCTTCTCTACTGTAGCTCTGATATGGAAGGCATCGAATCCCCTTAACTTCATGACATGTATTTTGAGTGCTTGGGTTCATAGTTTGCTTATCTACAGTAGAGACAACACATATCCATTTTATAAAACTTTGGAAAAGGATCAGCTTCCCATTCACATCGCCGAGTCAGAGTAGGGTTGATATCCGGTCAAGTCCCCAAGATTTGATGGGACGTGGGATTGCTGGTTGCAGAGAGTTAGTTGAATGTGAGTTACTTGTGTATGAAACCTCCAAACATATGATGCTGCATCCTCTTCCGGTAGTTACTTCATGTTCAGTTCCATTGTGGGACGAAACTCGTCTGATAAGTCATCTTCCGAATTTGCTGGCTTGTTTGAGAGCCTTGGAGGTACTGATGTCGGTGAAGAGCATACATTTGTTGCTTCCTTGTTGCTATGAATCTAAGGTAATCCCAGAACCATGTCGTAATATGGATCTTCCTTGACAATGTGAAACTTAGTATGTGTTCCGGTGTCACCCATTTTTAATTCAAGAGTGATGTATCCATAAGCACTCCTGGAATTCCCTTCAGAATTCTTATTCACTGTTGGCGAATGTACGACTTCGTGTCTGGATTCCCGCAGCTTTCAGAGTCTTGATAGTGATGATATTAATATCAGTGCCCGCATCAATTAGTGTTTGCTCTAACTTGGTGTCCATGAGGCAGGCATTGGTGAGAAGTCCCCAGATAGGCTTCACAATATGTTTGATGCATATGTCTTCTGAAGAAGACTTGGGATGTGTGGTAGATTTTTCAGCGAAGAGTAGACGCTTACCAAAAACGATACGATTGAGAGCAGTGAAGATATCTTTACGTGTTTCCTTCGACAGGTATAGGAGTTCACATATGCGCTCCATCATGGATTGGACGTTTCTGCTGAAGGAATCTCCAGAAAAGGGGACGCTTCTGACTGGAAGTGTATCCTTATGAACGCCTTTAATCCCCATGCATAGCTCTCATGAGTCAATATTTTCTCTGAAGATGCGTCCCAAGCCATTGCATTCACTAGTTGGATGATTAACGAATCTATGGAAGTGACAGTACTTTGGGTTTGATATATCTTATTTAGTAGGCGGCTTTTGTACAGGCGGTAACTTGATAGCTCCATTTTGTACCCATAACTCCAGCAGTTCGATGACCTCTTCTATGGGAAAGGGGAAATTTGGGATTGTTAAATCCGTCTTATTCCTTTATGACTGACGCAGAGTCTCGAATGAGCGTTGTTCTTGAGTTGGTGTCAGTGCTTTCAACGGGGACGATGCAGTGCATTTGGCATATGATGTTGAATGAGGTGTTGTCTTCCTCTTGGTTCCTTAATCAGTGACAACACCTATGGAGTGATGGGTGGAGTGTTGCTTGTTCACCAGACGTCTACTTCCATGGGTGTCTCCATGATTTTCTTCTCCGATGGGCCTTTTCCTTTCCAGCTAGGCTAGAGCAGTTGATGATCTCTTGGCGGCTTCATGTAGCTCAGAGAAGGTTTGAAATCGTGAATTTTCTAATAAGGAACGATAAACATGAATCATACCATTTAATGCAAAGCTCCACCAATTGTCGCTCAGTCACGTTTTGGTCATGACAGTCGAGAGCTTGTGTTATGAATCTTTTTACGTACTCATTAGGATGCTTGTTGTTTCTATGGAACATCCTTCCCAAGTCCGAGAGAGTAATTTCCTTAGAGACGAAGAAATAAAAGGCATCAACTATTTGGGACCAACTAGAAATACTGTTAGAAGCGAGGTTTTTGTACTAGGTATAAGCTCTTCCCGTAAGATATTTCGAGAATTCTTTGAGCCGCAATACTTGATTTTATTCATGCACTCCTATGACTCAAAGAATCGTGAAACTTGTTCTCGATCGTTTCTGGTGCTATTGTACAATAAAAATGGAGGGGATGAGTATCCGCTCGGCAGTGCAACCCTCTGAATTTATGTTGGGTTAGGGGGTTGGTGTTGATGGAATGAAGATGAATTTTCCTTTCCACGATTTCACTGGAGCCTTTCCAAGTCTTCACGAGTGACAAAGTTTTATTGTGGTTGACTCCTTTCTGGTGTACGGTCAGTGATGATTTGTACTTCATCGTCCTCTTGTGCATTGTCTTCTGATATGTTAGCACCACCAACAGTTGCGTTCTTTACTTGTTACGTTTGACGATGACGCTGCACCGGTGATAACTGCTTTGTTAAAGTCTAAAGAAAGGTAAGGACCTCCTTCTGGGTATTGGCCATGTCTACTTGAGTTTCAGCCAAGGTCTCTTGTCGCTTCATTAAATCGGATATGGTTGGTGATTCCTTCTCTTTTCCTTTGACACTTTTAGTGGTACGGATATGAGTTTTGGTACATTCAGTGGTGGTGTTTTGAGGAATGATCTCTGCTGCTCCACCACTGTAATTACCAGTATTAGTAACGGATGTTGAACTTGAATTGGGATTGGTTGTTGAACCTGACCTAAAATCCAATATTTTTTTAAGAATTAAATTTTGCTACCGAGATGTTGATCTCCCACTGTGGTCGCCAATTGTTTATACCTAAAAATTGCTCCTGGGAGAAACAATGTATTATTGAATTACTTTTTGTAGGTTCGAGCATCAAAATCGTACAAAAAAAATAAAACAAGTAGGATGTTAGTATTTGTTCTTCTTCGGTTACAAAGAGAGGATATGGGTTGATCTTAGGGGAGGGAAGCAAAGAAAGTTAAAGGAATTGTGTATAGAATTATATATTGTGGTAGAAAAATAGAAGAGCTTGAGAATGATTTTTTATCTCTTTTTTTTCGCTTGTTTCTTGTTCTCATTTTGAAATTGACTAAGCAGCCTATTTATAATGTTTGGTACCACATATTTTTCTTGTAAAGTAGTGGTAGTTGTAAGGAGATGGAGAAGTGGAGGTTATGGGAATAACCGTCCACTTTGTCTCTGAGATATTTCTTGAAACTTCTAGACCATGACTCCAGTATCTCTTCAACCGCTCCAACTTACCACTGATTATGTAACTTCCTTGTCATGGGGTAGTGCTACACCCATATTGCTGTAAACTGCCATACCAAAACCCCACGTTTTATCCCCCTATTGTAATATGATTTAATGTCTCGTAAGAGTTAGTTGGGTCATGGATTCAAATCCATGAGCCTTGTTGGAAAATAATGCTTATAGTAGACTTCATGTCAATTTTTTCGTAGTAATGACTTAAATAATAGTGCTAGCTTGAAAAGATAATGGTGCTAGCTTGAGCATGGAAATATTGTAGCAGCAGAGTGTAGGACCCAATAATGGTCGTGGTAGCAGCACAGGCCGTGGGTAGCACAGAGCATTGGCGTTGCATGGAGCATTGGCGATACAAGGAGCATCAGGTGGGATGCGACATCATGCGTGGCATGGAGCATCAGGCGTTTGTACAGAGTATCAAGTGGGACGCGACAGCAGCACAGCGTGGAAGTAGCACTGTAGCCAGCATTGTTGTGTCCCACCTATTTCAGTGCTAAGACTTGCACTTTTTCTTGAGGCTTTGGTATCTTTAGCTTCGTGACTTTGTTAGCTTCGTAGCTTTGATTGACTTCGTTGTTTTGGTTGACTTTGTTGTTTTGGCATATTTGTACTAGAAGTATAGCTAGGGATTACTAAAACCTGTATTTGTTGTTTCCAAGGATATAGCATATATGCTATTATTATAAACATTGACTAATGCCATGACCATGGCTATGGTCTATTTAGAGTTTCTCAATCTTGTGAGACTTAATTGTTTGGCATTTATGCCTAACTTTTGTAAAATGCATACAGAACACCTTCAAGAGATTTAGTCGTGGAAGTTTGCAATCTTGAAAATATGCTTGATGCGACTCTGCAATTAGATAGTATGTATCTGTTTAACGCTTTTATCCAAATATGGTGTTTCCTTTATTCTGAATATTCGCGATTTTGTATAACCAGCATGTTCTGTTTTATACAAGTAATTTGTATGGACGCACATGAAATAACGAGGTTTTTGTTGCACAAAGCTCTGAAATTTCTCTGGTGTACATATGTGCTAAAGATCTACAGGGCTAGTTTAGCCAGAAGATGAATATGTATTCTCAATTCTCTTGCGGAATATAAGATAGCAAGATATTAATTTAGTATGCATCCCAAACAATCTAATAAATCACTCATAAACCCTAGATATTGTAAAGACAATCGATTATGATTAAAACTTCAAATAAACTTGTATTACTAATAAAGCTTCACGCTTAGAACACTGAATTCATCATTAATTAATAAAAGAATTAGTTAATCATATTACAAAGAAGAAGAAGATGGAAAAGAATGGTGGTTTCCCCCTAAAGGGGTAAACCCTAGGTTTAGATGTGGAAGATGTAATATGAGATATATGGTTGTGTAGAGATAGTAAGAGATTGTATGAGATGTCTTGTTTGAGCCTTCGATGTCTTATTTTATATCCTTCAATGCTTGTCCCTCAAGTATCCTCTCCTTCTAGTGTTTAGAATCCCACTGGAACTAAGTTTCCTTGATTTGAAAGTCAAAAACGTGTCAAAAATACATATAGCTCTCGTATGTGCCTCGATGACCTGACCCTCAGAGAATTCGGATTTTCTAGATGGGATGACCCATCGAGAATTTATTTTTCTTCTGGATTTTCTTTTCTCGACGGCTTGACCTTTCTTGATGGCTTGACCCATCGAGAAAATCTTGAACTTACTTTTCTTATAACCTTTTCATATGAAGTCGGAATGACCTCATTCTTTCGTCGTTGGCTTCGTTTTTTCGTTCTCTTCAATAGTTTGATGAGAAATCCTGAATTTGGACAATTTCCACTTGGTCTTTGATCCTTCTTTCTTTTTAGCACTTCACTTTATTGCACAATCTAACACTTTGTACCTCTTTTTGGATGATTCACCTAATAAAAGACATAAACTACGAAACAAACGTAATATACAATAATTCACAAGAAATCTAGCAAATACAAAAATGAAATTGACACTCAAAATATGTAAAATATACACTTATCAAATTCCTCTACACTTAGCTTTTGCTAGTCCTCGAGCAAACTATTAAACTAAACTAAACTAAACTAAACTAAAATACAATAAATCCCTTTCGTCGAGGACACGGTTACACTTAGCATGTGTAACAAGCCTTTAAACCCCTAGGTGTCCCTAGTGGACGAGTTATAGTCTCGTGAGGGTTTACTTGAGGTTATACCCCCAAAACCTAAATTTCAACTTCCAAATATTCCAGAGCATATGCATCCAAAGAGCTACGAAGACATAAAGTTTATGCACACTAACAATAAGAAGTTAGAAATTCCAAAGAACATTATTCTCATGGTTAGACCTTGAGTTTGGAGAAAACTACCATATGAAATAATCCAGGTTCGAGAGCGAACGAATAAGTATTCTACCTCACCAATAGGGTTTATGAAATTGACACTCAACAGATGCACTTTAGGGTTCTCACATGTGTGCAAGCAGGAATGAAGATAGAATTCTGCACACGTTGAATAGTAGGAAGGAAAGATAACCTTCTGAATCATATGAAGATGTTATCCCATAGAATGGGACGAAAAAGAACCTGTTTTTGTTTTTCTAATGACCTCTAAGAAAGGAAATCAACCACTATGTGAGGATGGGAATGTTTACTCACCTTCTCATCCGATCGGCAATCAACACCACTCTCACAGCATCCAATAGAAATGTCTTCGTCGTTGGTCTTCAACTGTCGATGATGAACTCGTGAACTTCATAGAACTTTCACAATTTGTAACTATTTTCCTCAATTCCTTATTGCTTGAAACTTCTTTATAGATTTCTTCTTCCCCACGGCCTTATTGAATGAATATAAAAACAAATATATACTAAAACAATATAAGACTTTTTTTTCTTTTTCTTTTCTATTTTTTTTTCATTTGTTTATTAACTTCTTTTCTTTTTTTGATTTTTTTTTCATGTGATACAAAATTATAAATAAAATAAAGTAAACAATGAAGCTATTATGGTCGTGGGATAAGGAATTTACCATTTGATTCTTCAGAACTTGTATTGTCTCGAAATCATGAACTTCGCTAACTTTCATCTTTTGATTTCTTTTGCTCTTGTACATAAGTCTTCAAAACGTATTTATAATTATTCTCATTGTATTGTTGCTTCACTTGAATACGAAATTTGCTCTTTCTTGTACCGTTGCTTGTAAACTGATGAGATTGTAGACAGTGGTAAGAAAAGTATCATTCACTCGGACTTGTGAAGAAAGATTTTAGACTCAATTCTAATTTAAACTAGCAAATATCAAAAAATAATAACAATATGACTAGACACTGAGACTTAGGATTCCACCAATTTTCATATTCATGTGGTTCAAATATTAATTCTGGACAATTTATAGCTCATAACATAAAAAAATTTGTCTCTAATTCTTTGCCAAAGTAGATTTTTAAAACAATCGATGTAAATTATAAGCATGGCACATCAAAAGTACCTACGACTAAGTCACCATCAAACAAGATCAAAACTAATTAAGAAAAATCATAAATCAAATTAAATTAATGTAAAAGTCATAGAAGAATTAAATATATTTACCACACAATTGTGAAATATGGCTTCCTCCATTATCCCAGTGTTGGGATTTAGCTCATCATGCTCAAAAAACCCTCAAAAGATTGATACATGGCTCAAAAAGTGTTTGAAAGATGAATAGAAGAGAAAATAATAAAAGCAACGAGTTTGCAACGGTGTATTGGCGTTACAGACCCGATGTTACAAAGTAAGTGTTGCAAACTGAAGATAAATGTGGCAAAGATTAAAAGTTTTAGCAACAAAATCTTCAACCTTTTGGCCACGGAATCTCCAACCTTTTAGCAACGATTTCTTCATCTTCTTCATCAC
>JAJJMC010027712.1:1858080-1924157 GCA_023531435.1 Papaver californicum | reverse complement strand
TTAGAGAGTAAGAACTCGATTATTTTGGTTGATTACGACACGACCAAGGAGATCCTTTTCAGTGTAAACCATGGATAATCGGTATGAGTGTCCTCAGAAGAAATAACTGGGTCTTCTACTTGCAAATCAACCGGCCTAAAAATATTATAATCCGGATATTGTTTATATCGTTGATATGCGTTTGAGTATGTTACCCTGTTATAAAAATGGTTCTGTGATACCAAGGATCCTCCTTTTGAATAGGCGAATGATCATTATTATGATCCAGATTTGGAGTAACTTCATCATTGTTACACGGAATTTCGGACGGTTGCTCATATTTTTCCATTGTAAGTTGATCAATGTCTCTTTTTAAGTTCTCCAAGCTCTCTCAGACGTCCTGGAGTGATTCATCCATGTTCTGAAAATATTGAACCATGTTCCTTTGACACTCTTCTGCAAAACTATAGACTTTTTTATCAAGAGCATAACTATCCTCTCATCCTTGTGATTCTTCACTTACATACCCGTTGTAAGGTTGTTGGCATGTATGAGAATAACCATAAGGTTCCATAAGGTACTGTTCATAGCCAAAAGATTGGTTTTGATTATACCCTTGGTATGGTTGGTAATTTTCATAATATTGAGATTGAAAACCGTATTGATTACCACTATTGTATGATTGATCTTGTGCACCGTACATGTTATTTCTGAATGGAAACATGACGACTCACACGAAAAACGTAAAAACTACTAAAACCTAAAATAAAATAAAATAAAAGTGATACTTATAACCTGTTTTCATAATTTACCTCCTTAACGAGAGTTGAACACATTCAACGAGTTGTTAACACCATGAAAACCTAAAAAATCTGAAAACACTAAAGAAAAACGTGAAAAATTCTAAACTACTAAACAAACTAAAACAAATAACAAATAAATTAGCAACTGCTCCCCGGCAGCGGCGCCAAAATTTGATGTGTGTCGTAAGTGCAACAAATTACTCAAGGTATTTCCCGTTAATTAAATAATAATATAGCGGTAGTAAGGATTGTTCCCATAGAGAGATGTGTAATTGAGATGTTATTTAGATTAGCAACTAAGAATCAAAGTAAAGACAAAGGGGGGATTGTTTATTTAAATTAACTAAAAAGAAAAAAACAATAATAATAAAGAGATGATTAGGGAGTCCTTCGCCATTACCAAACGTTAACTGGATTAGTATACTTATCTATCTTTCGTTAGAACCATTCATCACCAACCTTAGAATAGAAGCTAGATCAGTGTTTTCCCCAAAACTCCTTTTATCACTGGATACGGAAGTTCTCGACTACCAGATTTTATTCTTCTGAACCACCAAGTAGTAGATCACTCAAGGTGTAACTCAATCGAATGATTTAAGCTTTGTGAATTTAGGTTGATCCCAGTAGTTAAACTCTTAGATCAAGGTCCACTTGCTGGTGTTGTCTTCACTCGCAATTTCTCCAAAGAATCCCTTTGCAAGATCTCGCAATTTCTACTTGTGTACGAGTGAACGGACAATTACTTATCTCATAACTCAATATTAGCGATAGAATAATCAAGAGATTAAAATGCATCCCAAACAATCTAATAAATCACTCATAAACCCTAGATATTGTAAAGACAATCGATTATGATTAAAACTCCAAATAAACTTGTATTACTAATAAAGCTTCACGCTTAGAATATTGAATCCATCCTTAGTCAATAAAAGAATTAGCTACTCATATTACAAAGAAGAAGAAGATGAAGAAGAATGGTGGTTTCCCCCAAAAGGGGTAAACCTTAGGTTTAGATGTGGGTAATATGAGAGATATGGTTGTGTAGAGATAATAAGAGATTGTATGAGATGTCTTGTTTGAGCCTTCGATGTCTTCTTTTATAGCCTTCAATGTTTGTCCCTCAAGTACCCTCTCCTTCTAGGGTTTATAATCCCATTGGAACTAAGTTTACTTTATTTAGAAGTCAAAAACGTGTCAAAAGTACCTAGCTCCCGTATGTGCCTCGATTACCTGACCCTCCGAGAATTTGGCTTTTCTAGATGGGATGACCCATCGAGAAATATGACTTTCTCGATGGGATAACCCATCGAGAATTTATTTTTCTTCTAGATTTTATTTTCTCGACGGCTTGACTCATCGAGAAAATTGAGTTTCCCGATGGCTTGACCCATCGAGAAAATCTTGAACTTACTTATAACCTTTTCATATGAAGCTGGAATGACCTCATTCTTTCGCCGTTGGCTTTGTTTCTTCGGTCTCTTCAATATGTTGCTGAGAAATCCTGGATTTGGACATGTTCCACTTGGTATTGGTTCTTTTTTCTTTGTAGCACTTCACTTTATTGCACAATCTAACACTTTGTACCTCATTTTGGATGATTCACGTAATAAAAGACATAAACTACTAAACAAACGTAATATACAATAATTCACAAGAAATCTAGCAAAAAGCAAGCATGAAATTGACACTCAAAATATGTAAAATATGCACTTATCATGGCCACCAAGTCTTGGAAATTGACATAAACTTCGAGGATCATCTGTCACAAACTTCTGGTGAGATATTGAGTCGTCTGCTTGAGATGGATTTGGCAATGAAGGTGTTTTAGTAGCCGCAGTCTTCTTGTTGTATATCCATGGGTGTCCTAAGATCATGTTGTAGCCCAGGTCCTTTTTTGTTATGTGAAATTTAATTGTAGCACATGCAGAACCCATTTGAATTGCAAGATCAATGTGACAATAAGAATTCACGGGTTTTCCTTCAGGATTTTGAATGGTGGTAGGCGCATGAACAGCCTCAGTACGCGTGATCCCTACAGCTCTGAGTATCTTGATAGAGATGATGTTTACTGTAGTTCTTGCATCAATTGGTGCTCTCTTGAATTTAGTGTTTTTGAGGCTAGAAGCAGTGAGAATTCCCCAATCACACTTTTCTTCGTTTCTGTACATCTGTGCAGGTTCAGTGTGTGCCTTGCTTTCATTGAGTGGAGGTAGTCTTTTGCCAGACACAATATGATTTAGAGCAGCAAACAAGTCTTTTCCTTGCGCCTTTGAGAGGTAGAGGAGTTCATAAACACGCTCCATTAGAGATTGAACCACTTGGTTAATGGGGTCCTCAGACATGGTAAAATACCTGATATGGAGAGGGTTTTTATGTACTCTTTCAGTCCCCAATTCAAGCTCTCCTGACTCGACCTTCTATTTGACTATCCGCTTCAGGGTATAACACTCATTTGTTGGGTGATTGAAAAACCTGTGGAAGTGGCAATATTTGGGATTTGACATTTCATCATTTGTTGGTGGTCGTCGAATAGGGGGTAAGTTGGCAGCACCATCTTGAATCCAAGCTTCCAAGAGTTCAAGTACTTCTTCAATTGGAAAGGAAAGGTCTACGACTGCTGGAGCTTCTCTTAATTGTTGTTGTTGACGTTGAGACGGTGGTGGAGCCGCAACTGCTTGATTAGGTCTTCGAGGTTGTCGACCTTCATGTGGTGTCGGAGTTGGAACAAGTTTTGGTGTTGCACGTTTCGGCTGTGGATATGATACTGGAACTTTCCTTTTACTTCCTTCATTTACAACACCTACATATGGTTGTGTGTTGAATTGTCTTTGAGTTAGGCGTCGACTACTGCGAGTTTCATGCACTTTTTCATTCTTGACAAGAGGCCTTGTCCTCTCTAGCAAAGCAGGTGCAGTATTAGCAGATATCTTGGCAGCTTCATGTAGTTCAGAAAATATTTTAAAGCGCAAGTTCTCTAATAGAGCACGATAGATTGGTATTATTCCATTGATGCAGAGTTCCACATGTTGAAGTTTAGTCGCAATTGGGTCGTGACAGTTAAGAGATGATAGTGCATAATTCACATATTTTAAGTATCATTTCCTTATACTTATTTGCTAGATTTTATGTGAATTACTGTGTGTTATTATTACTTCTGTAGTTTGTGTTTTATTAGGTTACATTTCTGAAAGAAGTGAAATTGAGTTCTACAAGGAAGAATTGCTAAATACCCAGTGCAACTCAGTCTATTCCAGGATTTCTACCCTCCATATTGTAGATAATTGAAAGGCGAAGCCAACGCAAAAAGAATGAGGTCATTCCGAGTTCGTATGAAGAAGTTATGAGCAAAACTGTGAAACCAACTTGGATTTGTTATCTGTTGGGCCTATTGGGCCTGCGCGGGAAAAGAAATAAGAGAAGCTTCTGGGCTCGCCTTTGACGTGAAAATTAGGGTTTTTGTTGGTTTTTGAAGAGGTTAAGTCTCCTAATTGGATAAGGATCAAAACGAGGTGGAAGATTTTTATGAGATTAGATTTCCTAATTGGATAAGGATCAAGAGGAGGTTACCAAAGCCTATATAAAGGGGAGTCTAGATACAATTTTCTACATAACTACTCAGCGAACGAACTATTTTTACCACTTTTCTAAAACGATCAAGTTTTTGGCGCCGCTGCCGGGGACTTGTTTTTAGATTTGTTTTTAGTTTTTTTTTTAGGTTAGTTAGTTTAATTAGATTTTTATTTTTATTTTTTATTTGTTCTCTTTTACGTTTTTGAGTACTTTTCTTTGTATTACATGTTTTGGATCAAAAAGAAATTGGAGCCAAAGATTATATTGATTGATTAAAGACTTGGAGTCAAAGATAAATCGAAAAGAACGGAAAAAGAAAACAAAATTATCTTTTTTAGTTAATTTTAATTTTATTCAGTTTTTAGGGTTTTATTTATTTTTATTTTTAGAAAATTGTATTAGAAAATCTTTTATTATTTTTGTAATTTTTCTTTTATTTTTGGATCTTTTTCTTTGGACTTCATTATTTTTTGAAGCCCTACGGAAGGGTATTATTGAATATAAACTGCAACAGAGAAGAACGACAATTACGATATTATCTCTGCCCCTCGGGTTCGTACACTGACATAGGAGTCGGTGGCCTGAGTCGACTTCAACGGTTCATCCCCCGTCTGGAATGGGAGGTAAAACTCTAACCATCCACGAATCCCCTGTCAGTGGATTTTCTGTATTCTTTCGTGTGCTTATATGTAAAGGGCAACAACTGGCCATACAAGATAAGGACTCGGATTTCATCATCGATTCCTTCTTGCCCGCTTTAGGAACACGTTACCAAACGCGAACCTAAGCCTTAAAATTTGACTAGAAAGAGACGGATAGGGTAACGAGCTTATTGTAAAGTCATTCAAAAAGACTGTATTGGTTACTCTGTTAGCCTAATTCAAAGTTCGGGAAGATTATTTTAAGTAGATTCGAGCCGCCTTGTAACCCAAGGAAACGTTACCAAAGAGACAGGGTTATCAAAGCTCCTTAGAGCTTATCCTATTTTTATTCGACTTAATCTAATTCGAATCATTCTAAGAGGTTTGGTAAAACTGTAACTAGTTTCCTTTTGAAAGAATATATGCTGGTCTAGAAACAATCTAAGTGGAGTCATCATGCTTTTGTTTGCTAGATTCAACAAGTTTGATTTGGTTGAGTCAGCCTTGCTTGTGATTTTTTATAATTCCCTTTCAATTAATATTTATTTATTTTTTTGGTTTTTACTAGTGTATGACAAGACCGTTCGAAATCATCATTGAGCGAGCTTGGAAAAGAGACACTCTAAGTCGTTTGATTAGTGACAAACCTAGTAGTTCTGTCCCTGGAAACGAGGACCTTGAAGAATCTTCTTTTGAGGGCCCTGTTTTTGGAAATTTCAATTTTGAGAACTTGACACTGTGTGAAGAAGTTACTCCTAGTCCTTTGATAGTGCCAGCAATAGCAACTTTAAAAGCTTTGTTGAACCTGACTAGGACTTCTCGTCCATCATGTATCAAGTTAGCTAAAACTGAAGCAAACTATGACTGGGACCATACATATGTTCCAAATCTTCTTAGGAAAGAAAATGAAAACCCATATTTCCATGTTAGGGATTTTGAGGAAATATGTAGTACCATCAGGATTAAGGACCTAGATGATGAAGCATTGAAACTTAGATTGTTTCCTTTTTCACTAAGAGACAAAGCCAAATCTTGGCTATATAGTTTGACTTCTGAGTCCACTGAAACCTATGAACAACTTACATCTTCCTTTCTCTAGAAATTTTTCCCTAGGCACAAAACATCATCTATTAGGCAGCAGTTTTGCGCATTTTCTCAACAAGAGGGGGAATCTTTATATAGGTATTTGGAAAGGTTCAATGACTTATTATCACAATGTCCTCATCATGGTTTATAAAAGGTAAGGCTAGTTCAGATCCTCTACAAGGGTTTAGATTATTCTACAACAACCATGGTCGAGTCCTTATGCACAGGTGGGTTTGAAAATAAAACTGTCGATGGCATTTTTGAATGAAATCGCCAAAAAAATCCAGCAATGGGAAAATAGTAGGGAGTCCCAGAAAACAATTCTTCTAAGTAGAGGATATGTCAATAGGGTAGAAGGATCTTTTGAATCAGATGCCAAAATAGCATCTATATCAAAAAGGTTAGAAGATTTAGAACTGAGTCAATCTAGTTGTAGAATTGAACCCAAGACATTTTGGGAAGGACAGATTGTTGAAGAGCACGCCCATGCTCTTTATAATAACACTAGATTTGATAACCATCAAAAGTTTGACCCTTATTCAGAAACCTATAACCCTGGTTGGAGAAACATCCTAACCTTTCTTGGTCTTAGGGCCAGAGTCAAGGTCATTCTAGTAATTCTAAGGTTCCCCCAGGTTTTGGATATACTAAGAATCCTTCAGGACCGACACAATTTCAGAATCTAATAGAGAAGACAATCATGAGTTTAGTAGAGTTTCTCACCTTATTAACTCATGACACTAAAGATTTTTGGCAGTCAGTCAACCAAAGTTTACAAGAAAATCAAAAGATTGTTCAGGATAACAGTCGGGCTATTTCCAATTTAGAAACCCAGGTTGGTCAAATCGCTAAGTTTTTTAGAAAGAAAAAATAGGTAAGTTTCCTAGTCAAACCCAACCAAATCCTAGAGGAGTTCATGAAGTATCTTTTGGTGAGAAATCATCAAATCATGTGAATGCAATTAGAACCCTTAGGAATGGTAAAGTGGCAGACAACAAGGTAATCATGCCTGATAGTGAACATATTGTAGTTCACCCTTCTGAGCCAGTAGCTGAAGAGACTGATGCAGTTCCTTATAAGCCAGATTTTGTGCCCAGAGCCGCGTTCCCATAAATGTTAGCACCAACAAAGAAAGAATCCAACTTTAACGACATATTGGAGGTTTTTAAGCAAGTCAGTATCAACCTTCCATTATTAGATCCAATTAGGCAGATTCCTACTTATGCCAAGTTCCTTAAGGATATGTGTACGCGAATGCGAAAGCTTAGTGTACCATAGAAAGCCTTTTTAGCTAGTCATGTGATTTCAATTATCCAGAACAATACAACTCCTAAGTACAAAGACCCAGGGTCCCCAACCATTTATTGCACAATAGGTAATTACCGTGTTGAGAAAGCGTTACTTGACTTCGGATCTAGTGTGAACTTACTTCCGTACCATGTGTACCTCCAACTTGGACTTAGTGATTTGAAACCTACTCAGATAACACTGCAATTAGATGATATGTCTGTGAAAATTCCTCTTGGTGTCATAGAGGATGTTCTTATTGAGGTCGATACAATTCCTTAGCCCCGTTCCCACAACTGTTAGCACCAACAAAGAAGGAATCCAAGTTTAACGACAAATTGGAGGTTTTTAAGCAAGTCATTATCAACCTTCCATTATTAGATGCAATTAGGCAGATTCCTACTTATGCCAGGTTCCTTATGGACATGTGTACGCGAAAGCGAAAGCTTAGTGTACAAAAGAAAGCCTTTTTAGCTAGTCACGTGAGTTCAATTATCCATAACAATACAACTCCTAAGTACAAAGACCAGGGTCCCCAGCCATTTCTTGCACAATAGATAAATACCGTGTTGAGAAAACGTTACTTGATTTAGGAGCTAGTGTGAACTTACTTCTGTACCATGTGTACCTCCAACTAGAACTTGGTGATTTGAAACCTACTCAGATAACACTGCAGTTAGCTGATAGGTCTGTGAAAATTCCTCGTGGTGTCATAGAGGATATCCTTATTGAAGTCGATAAGTTTATTTATCCAGTGGATTGTGTTGTCCTTGATACCCAACTTGTCCCTGACCCAGAGAATCAGATACCTGTGATATTCGACACCCATTTTTAGCTACATCTAATGGGATTATTAACTGTCGAATGGTATTATGAACTTATCTTTTGGTAATATGACTATTGAGCTGAATATTTCAAATATTAGTAACCAACCACCTGAACTAGATAACACGTGCATTGAAGAGGTAAACATGATAGGAGCATTAGTTCAGGAGTCATTACCAAACACTTTGTTAGAAGATCCATTAGAGAAATGCCTAGCCCACTTTAGATTTGATGTTGACGATGATAGTGTTATTAATGAGGTGAATACTTTGTTAGATTCTGCACCTTTGATGGACATTTATAATATATGGAAAGCTAAGTTTGAACTTCTACCAGTTTATAATTCTACCTTATTTCCTTCTATAGAGGAAGCTGAGTGTAGTTCTTACCTTAAGGACTCTAGAATCCAACCAATAGTTTTTAGTCCATCTGAGAGTTATGTCCACCCTAAGTTTAGGGGTACCGATGACTCTTGTGATTGTCAAGTATCCCTACTTAAAGTCCCTAACTTGGGACTTGACATTTGCACCTCTACCATTTTACAAAATCATCTTCAAACTATATTCCTTGAGCCTGTTGATGTCCAGAAAGAAGTTCAATTATTAGAAACCCATCCTATGGTTGATGTGGTTTACCTAGGCGATAATACCAAGATTGACTTTGTTTTCCCACCAAAATATTTTCTTCCATATGTGGCAACGTATGAATTTCAAATGTGTCAGTTATTAAGTTTTGAGACTAAGCCTAATTACTTTAGGAAATTAGAATTGACAGGTTTTTTTAAGAATGACCACCGTTTTCACTGTAGTCAACTGTGTGGGTCAAATCTGATTGACTTTGAGGATCCACAATTATTCAGGTTATTATTATGTGCTTATAATTTATTAGTTGAGTTTTTCCAGACTTTACAACCTGATCTTGTTGATCCTACCTATGAGGAAATCCATCCCATGAAAATATTTTATTTAGACCCTTTTATAGAACCTGAAATTGAACCACAACTAGATGTAGTTGTCTTGAACAAGACACTGGATAAGGATAAGGTTGTACTTTATTTGTTCACTTTCTGGGCCTATTGCAGTTTTCTTTTATTTGTGATAGCACTATTTGATTCAGATGACTAACATTTGTTCCGGTTATTGTTATATGATTCTATGAGATGACCAATTCTTTCTTAGTTTGGATGAAGATTTTAAACTTAACACTTCTTGGGAGGTAACCCATGCTCATGCGACACGGTAATATCTTTCCTTAACTTCTTTCCTTCGATTGGTAACAGTTTCTCCTTGTTCATGTATTTAATCATTCATCTTTAGAACATTAAGGATGTTAGATTTAAGTTTGGGGGTAGGGAGAAACTTTTAAATTGAAATATGAAAATCCAAAGTTTAGAAACTTGTGAACAAGTCAGGATGACACTAACCATTCTAGGTAGATGAAAACTTAACTCTTTTTTTATAAAAGGATAGAGTTCATGTGTTAGAAATAACATGATAGTCGTCACCATATCTCGGAGTCTATCTCGACCATATCACCTTCTGTTTTTATTTTTTCAATTTTGTGTTTCTCTAAGTGATTTGGTGGGGCACCAATATTGAATTGTTATCGCCTCTAGGATGGAGTAGAGTGTTTGAGATTATTAGACTGTTATTCGGACAAAAAAAAAACTTATTAACACTTTGATAGCAATATGTATATGTTTTCCTTGTCTTCGTCGCCTAAGCAAGCGTGGAACGCAGGATCCATGAGAACTATCATGTAAGATGCTGATAAGGATCATGCGCTTGGATTCATTTGATTCAATCATGTTGTCAGTACATTTAAATTATAAATAATTATTATATTTTTAATAAATCGATCGATGGGACCCTTGTATATACCAATTGAGTCGATATAAGTATAGGAGTAAGACCAGTGGGTGCATATCTCAATCTATTAGGATTCATCCTGGCACTGACCTTCATACATATATTGGAAACACCGTTCACCTTAGTCAACATGCGTAAAATTCATCTTGTCGAAATCCATCTTCTATATATTTTCATGTGATTGTACTTTGATAAATTCTGAGTATCATGGTTGAACGATTATCTAAGTAGATTTTTGAATTCTTGTATGAATTTTATTACGCTGAGTGCAAACTCGTGTACAACAATTGGACTCATATAGGGTAATGATTCCCATTGCCGAAGAATTTAGTATGCCAACTAAATAGCTTGTTTAGTGTTTACCCTCAATCGTTCACAGGTACCTAGGGTTTGGAGTAAATGTTTTGTGGTTATACCTTTTGTAAACCCTCATGAAACTATAACTCGTCCGATAGGGACACCTATGGGGTTAAAGGCTTGTTACACATGCTAAGTGTAACCGTGTCCTCAACGAAAGGGAGTTGTATTTTACCTTAGGTTAGTTTAGGATAAATAGTTTGTTCGAGGACTAGCAAAAGGCAAGTGTGGGGGAATTTGATAAGTGCATAATTCACATATTTTAAGTATCATTTCCTTATACTTATTTGCTAGATTTTATGTGAATTACTGTGTATTATTATTACTTTTGTAATTTATGTGTTTTATTATGTTACATCTCTGAAAGAAGTGAAATTGAGTTCTACAAGGAAGAATTTCTAAAGAACCAGTGGAACTCAGTCTATTCCAGGATTTCTACCCACCATCTAGAATAAGATAAATATGTATTTATTTGTGTATGAGGACTAGTGTGTCCATCTTAGTCAATTTTGAATTGACGTGTTTATTTTGTAAACAATAGGTGTATGTTTTTGGGCATGAAGAGTTGTACGTGAAACCTCACACAAAAGATATATGTGAGAGAGGCTCGGTATTCTTAGGAATTATCAAACCCTAATTTATTCACGTGAACAAGAAGAGGAGGATTTGCCAAATCCTAATTTATTCACGTGAAACAAGAAGGAGGAGTACAATATTGGTGCTCACGTGAAAGAAAGGGAGAGTAAATTCTTTTATTTCAATGAATTTTATCTTTTCCAAAAAGAAAATCCTTCCATATTCTCTTTTAGATCCACTTGATTCGCCAGTATTATCAAGTGAACTTGGTAGGAATAATTGACTCACACCTTCGTACACCGGTTCTTCGATCTCCTTTCCTTTGCCAAGGTTACATCTCATTACCACAGGCGTGATATTTTTTGATGCACTACTCACTGCAAGTTTACCTTTTCTCTTTCGTACGAACCATTTTTGAAATGATGGTTGGTGGCTGCTTTTTGTGTGTTGTAGGATTTCCCGCTGTCAAGTGGTAACCAAGACATGTTATGTCAAATAACTTTCTTCCCGGGATTGATATTGGTTGATTTGGCCCTTGTTGGCGGAGTCTGAGACCCATTCCAGGAAAGAACTGATTTTTCCTGAGTATATTTGGTACATGTCGATTTTTGCAGTATAACTCGTGCGGGAATACTTGGTGGTCGGCTAGTTATACTTTAAATTCGAGTGCCTCCACTTTAGTGTAATTTTTGATCGCGGGGACCATGTTCCTGAAAACTTGATTCGCTCTTATTTCGTCTTTGTCGTTGTCTCCATGTACAATGACTTCTTTACTCCCCATTTCAAACCTGACTTTCTGGTGGAGTGAAGATGCGCAGATTCCATTCTTGTGCATCCAAGGGTTCCCCAAAATCATATTAAAACTGGATTGAATGTTTATGACTAGAAATACAACTTGGGTTTTTAATGGTCTGACCCATATATCGAGAGTGATTTCTCCAAGTGTTGCGTGTTCCCCACCATCAAAACCTCAGAACGCTCGGCAGGATTCATCGGCTTCTACTATAACTCAAGTTGGCCATCATCTTTTGTAATGTATTTAGATTGTATATGTTGACGCATGCGCTATTATCCATGAGGACTAACGGTATCAACATGTGCTCCCACTCTATTGTTATGTAGAGTTCCTTATTATAGTTTCTTCCTTCTGGCGGTAAATCATCATTCGTGAAGGTAATAGTGCCGGCCTTCTTAGTTGGGCGATGGTATGCACTAAATCATTAAGAGTGATCCCAATAGGAACCTTATTGAATTGAGTGCCTCTTGCAGATCTTGGTGATGTCCAATCGATGCCTCTAGATGCCCCCATACTGAGATGTTGGCTCTGTTCTTCTGTAATTGTTCGATAAGTAGATTATATTCCTTGATAACTTCCCCTTGGTGTTGTTCGGTATGACTTGTACATGGATACCCCTAGCAGTAGCACTCGGGTTTTTGGCACATAGTTTGATGGGTTTGAAATATTTTCCCCCTCGGGTTTGATGTTGTACAGCAAAACACCGGCTGACTAAATTCTTGGGGTATATAATTTTCCCACTCCCTGTTATTACGAACAAAGGTTTCTTTTTTGTCTCCATGACCTCCACGTTGTAGATTGAGCCATCATTATCAACCATCTCAATGAAATTAATGTCGTAGACCGCCATACCAAAACACTAACTAATATCCCCCATTTGTGACATTTGATGTCTCGTGTAATATTGTAGTATTAAAAAATATTAATGTTAAGTCGATTGAGACTGCTCAATGGGTCTCTTGACTAAAGACTTGTCCTGTTTGACTAGCTAATGAGTCTAGCAAACTAGAAGAAATATGTTTTGCTTGACTAGCTGATGAGTCTAGCTAAATAAAATAAATGTGATATGTCTTGCTTGACTAGCTTATGAGTCTAGCTGACTAAAATAAAATAAATGTGTCTTGCTTGACTAACTGACGATTCTAGCAGGATAGAATAAGATAAATATGCATATATTTGTTTATGAAGACCACTATGTCCATCTTAGTCAATTTTGCATTGACGTGTTTATTTTATAAAAAATAGGTGTATGCTGCTGAGCATGAAGATTTGTACGTGAAACCTCACACAAAAGATATATGTGAGAGAGGCTTACTATGGCTTAGGGTTTATCAAACCCTAATTTATTCACGTAAACAAGAAGAGGAGGATTTTCCAAACCCTAATTTATTCACGTGAACAAGGGAGGAGTCCAATACTGGCGCTCACGTGAAAGAGAGGGAGAGTACCCAACTTTGGTCTCTACGTGATAGGGAGAAGAGGAACGTAGGCTCTAGTCTTATAGCAAGAGTCTCATGCTTCTCTTTTTGTACTCAGCCTCACATGTTGAAGGTAAAATAGTAAATTTGTCAAATTTTGACAAGAAACACAAGTCGTGTGAGCTTGGCTCTATTTTGAAGTCTTGTCTTGAAAATAGTCGGGTAGGCTTTGTTTCTTGACTAGCATACACATTGGAAGCAAGAGAGGTAAAGATGTCACCCTCTCTTTAAAAATTAGGGTTTAGAAGAGTTTTGCCAGAAGGCTAGAGGTTCATGTTTTACTCTTGTGCTCAGCCTCACATGTTGAGGGCAAATGAGTAAATTTTTCTTAGAATTTTTAGAGAGGAGCATGATGTCCATGCTCGGTTTAGAGTAGGCGTGCAATTTTTATATCAAGAAGAAGGACGCGTGAGCAAGAGAGCTAGACGCCCGAGGAAATTAGGGTTTAAGATTTTTGATACACTTTTGCAACGCTTATAAGTTGCAAAATCATTTTTGAAATCCTAATTAGTTTAAAAGATATTTTTTGTCACACCTTTACAACGTTGTAAGTGTTACTAATTCAATCTTTAAACCCTAAGTAGGGGTTTGGAATACTTTTGGACACATTTTTATAACGTTTACAAGTGTTGCGATTTTTATTTTTAAACCCCCATTAGGGTTTGGGAATTTTAAAACGCTTTTGACACGTCTATGAGTGTTGCGAAGCGCTTTAAAACCTTTTTCGAATTTTTTTACTCGTTTTGCACTGGTTGTCTCTTTAAGAAAAGGATCAATGCAACCAGGTATGATTTTTAGTTATTAGAAGCTATAAAGTCATATTTTATTTAATTTAAGCAAAGATGTGGTACTTTAATTAAATAAATATATATATATATATATATTATTTTAATAGGTTAATATTGTTCAATTTGATCATAAATATTAATGTAAGTAATTTTGGGGATTCAACAGTGGAATATAACACCCGAAATAATACTCAAATTGATTTATACTAGTGTGCAATAAATTTAAGAGCCTAAGAGATTTTATGTAAAAAAATCATTAGAACATTTGGGAAACTTGTCGTGTGCGCCAGTGTTGTTCTAATGATTTTGTCTAGTGATGAATATTGATTAAATTCATCGATTTAATCATATATGTTGGCCAGACATATAGAGAGAGGTCAGGGATATGCGCCTGAGATAGAGTAGGGATAAGTGCCTACCCGAGAATTCTTTTTTAGAATTTTAATAGTTCAGTTTTCTAGACCAGAGTCTTGAGAGGTGAGGTGATTTACTAATTTATTCTTGTCAAAAACCCACCATCTACAGTAGTTGACCTTCTTTTTATTTGCTGGTACATTCTGGCCCATGGAAAACCCGGCATATACACCATCTTTCATAACATCTTTTATATAGGTCCCTGTGTCTTGGAACGAAGATAATATTTTTGGACCTGAAATGCTTAGAAGACCTCGGTAAGGCGTCGAAACACTCTTCATTAACATTTTCAGTTGTGTTGCTTCTGATGGTCGTTCGAACATCTCGAAAACCTTCTTATCCCAACGGCTCATCCAGTTGGAAAAACCTTCATGGGCCCCTTGTCGTAGAGACTCCAAATGACGTAGATCTACGGTGTTATCAATGATTTTGGTGAAGTTTTAGACGAATGATTGTATCATGGTTGACCATGTGGAGATTTTCGTTCTCTCTACATGCTGGTAACAGTCAAGAGCCAAACCTATCAAGCTTGGTAGAATAAACTCAGTAACCATTCTTTTTTTATCCCTTTGGGTTTTAGATAGCTGAGGTACAACATGACCTGATCCCCTGGAGGAGCCCGACCATCATATTTTTCAATTTTAGGGAACTTGGATCTTGTAGGTAAGTCTCCCTTTGGTGAAGTATACCAGAATTTTCTTTCAAGCCTAGTGTTGACCTCGATTGACGATAGCCTCTTCATTATTTTCTCCTTGAAGTGTTCAAACTCCAGACTTTCTTTGTTTGGTGATGCTCTTTTATATTGTTCACCAACTTCATCATACTCGTCTGGTTTCCTGGTTGTCCCGTTGTTGTTTCCTCCCAGTATGGCCTTCTCTAGAGTACCCTCAAGGACTTCATCAGTTCCAGACTCCTTTCTTGGTTGGTGACTGTGTTTTCTGCCATTGCTTTGGCTTTGCCCTCCATCTTTTATAGGAACCTAGTAAAATGTTCTTCGAGGAAGCGTTCGATGTGCGATGTACTCAGGATATCTGGGATGTTGGAATCTTCTCGTTCAGGTGGTGGAGGAGACATCCTTCCCAGCTTCCTTTCTATTCTAGACCAACTCTGGACGTAGTTCTTCCTTCTCAAGGTGACAATTTGCTATGGAAACGGTACCTGAAATCACAAACCCTTTTGAGTAAACATCAGTACAACAACAAAACCTATAATCATTTTCCATTTAATCATTTTTTCGAGTCGAATCTCTTAAGAGTCCCCAGTGAAGTCGCCACTATAGAAACCGAGGGGTCGCATTTGGTCTCTGTGAATGCTTAATACACATGTGATACAAATATAAGTTCTTAATAATTCGTGAATAAAGAGTTAATCTTTGCAAACGTCTTTTGAGGTCGCCACCTAACTAAGAGGAGTCAGGACCCTTTTTAACAAGTTTGAATTCTTTCGTGAATACAATATCTAGTTATGACTTACACATTCATGGTCTGGTATTAGAGGGTCTGGATAAGGAAATTCTAGTACGGGATGGGAATGTGTGACGCACCCATCAACCTCTCAATCATACGATTGGCATCTACTTCATGATTAAAAGGGAAAATGGATTATAATTTATCTTATCAAAATATACATATGCATGATCGTAGTTATTGACCCATAACAAAAGACTTGCTGAAAATGAAAAAGAACTTTTATATTTGAGACATACGAAATAAGGAAAATAATTGATGATTTAAAGAAAAGCTTCGATTATGGATTCAATGTTTAGAGTTTAGGAAAACTCTAAATTTAGTGGTAAATAACTAAGGGAGTTTTAAATATGAATGGGTATCATCTAATAGTCTCGTGTGATAGGGCAACTCTAAGTGTAATGGCAAACAATTAAGGGCAATTCTAATAACGAAATAACATCACCTAATAGTCTCGTGTGACTACAAGTGAAACATTAAAATTTAGCGCAACTCTAAGTGTAATGGCAAAGAAATAAGGGCAACTCTAAGCATAAAGAAGTATCACCTAATAGTCTCGTGTAACTACAAGTGAAACATTAGAGTTTCGGGCAACTCTAAGTGTAAAGAAATTAGTTGAGTTTGTCTCGCGTAATTTTAAACATTATACAAATGTATATATGACCTCAAGGTAAGATGGAGAAACATTTTAGCATTCACACTTGGATTAATCCGCATCAAAATATTAAAATAATAAATTGACGCCCAAGTATGTATGTGTGACCCTTAATGTAAGATGGAAGACCATTTTTACCCACACTTGGATTCGTCCATATAAAAATGTAAATTAAATGCGCAAATATGTATGTGCGACCCTTAATGTGAGAAGGAAGACCATTTATACCCAAACTTGGATTCGTCCACATAAAATTAAGTGCACAAGTATGTATGTGCGACCCTTAATGTGAGATGGAAGACCATTTATACCCATACTTGGATTCGTCCACATAAAAAATGTAAATTAAGTGCACAAGTATGTATGTGCGACCCTTAATGTGAGACGGAAGACCACTTATACCCACACTTGGATTCGTCCACATAAAAAATATAAATTAGTGCACAAGTATGTATGTGCGACCCTTAATGTGAGATGGAAGACCACTTGTACCCACACTTGGATTTTTCCACATAAAAATGTAAACTAATGCGCAAGTATGTATGTGCGACCCTTAATATGAGATGGAAGACTATTTGTACCCACACTTGGATTCGTCCATATAAAAATATAAATTAATGCGCAAGTATGTATGTGTGGCCCTTAGTTTGGGTAAGTCTGTAATTAATAATAAAAGAGAAGAAGTTTGGTTGTTATACCTTGAATACAATATTAAGCTTGGAGTGATCCTTGCAACGGTTTATTTGCTTTAGGTAAGTATACTAAAAGTAGTTAAAGTACTAGCAATTTAATGGAAAATCTTAAAAACTTAAAGACAATACTTGATTAATACAAAATATTTTTTTCACTACGTTTTTTTGGCTAATATAATTATAACTAGTTTCAAAATAACTAACTATAAAGTACTAACTAACTAAGTATTATGAGAAGGTACTAAGTAACTAAGTACAACATGAAAGCAAATGATTATTTCCGTTTTTGAAGGAAAGAGAAACAATATTGGTGGCTTTAGGAGAGTAGGATGTTTTGATGATACAAAGAAAAAATGTTCTTGCCTTGTTTGTCTTTTTTCTTTAGTTACAGAACTTTGCTAGCTTGAAGAGGAGTTGATGAAGCAGATATTGTTATTAATGGTTTGTGGGAGTAGAAATGTTTATTATGGTACAGGACTTTTTCTAGCTTGGAAAGGTGAAGATGGAAAAACAATATCAATGAATTGTTTTGGAGTATAAGAGTTTTTTGTGTGTGTCGTTATTAGATAGGTAATGATGAATTTATATAGGTAGTGAGTGGGGTTTAGGGGAATAGTAATGAATAGTATGTGAATAATAGGGAATAGTAGTGAATAGTGGTCAATAATAGTAAATAGTAGTGAAATTAATAGTAGGTTTGGTGAAATAGAATAGGGTAATACGACGGACTTTTTGTGAGAGAAATGTTTTGGATTTATTTTTATGTGTGGAGAAAATAGAGTGGATAGGAGGAAAATAGCATAAAAACCCGATAAAAATACCTAGCTCACGTATCTGCCGCGGCCACCTGACCCTCCGAGATTTGTGTCTTGCCTCGGCCACCTAACCCTCGAAGGAAATTAAAAGTTTCTGACTTTTGCCTCGATCACCTGACCCTCAAGGCAATTATGAACTTGTTTTTCTCATAACTTCTTCATACGACGTCGGAATGACCTCATTATTTTACTGTTGTCTTTGTATCTTCATTATCTTCAAGATGATGACAAGAAATCCTGGTTTTGGATGAGTTCCACTTGTTCTTTGGCATTTTTTTCCTTTTTAACACTTTATTTCCACTTCTTTTTAGAGATATAACCTAATACAGGACATAAAATACAAAAGCAATAATATTACAAAGTAATTCAAACAAAATCTAAAAAATAAGTGTAAGAAAATAATACTTAAAATATGTAAATTATGCACTTATAATTTTAACATTTCTTAGAAGGCTTCTTTGGTTGACTATGTAAAGGAAGAGCCAGTGAAAAGGATATCTCTCAGTACATGCAAACCAATTGTGTCACGAAAAAATTTAAAGGAAAGGGAAGAGCGTGTACTAAATCTTTGTTTTTCTTGGGGATATCAACATTATACTTTATTCTTCCTAAATAGTTTTAGGGATAGCACTGATGCATGAATTAATTGAAGGTTCAGTTCAAGGGTTGTTGTTTGATAAATATATTTGTTTGGGGTCATCCATAATTTTTCGATTCCAATAACATGACTAGGTTTAAACCCATGCCGTAATGGCACGGGCTATATCTCATAGTCGATTTCTTTGAAATAATATAATTCTTTGATAGCGGAGTAACTAACAAAGTGAGAAAGAGGATTGTGTTACCAAAATGCCTACCAATTACTGCATTGTTGTAATTTTGTACTAAAACATTACCATTAATACTTTTGAGGGAGGAAAACCAAATCTAATACCCTACCATCTCTTTTAAGGGTAATATGTGTACTGCATAATAGACGCAGAAACTGAAAGTTAAAGGAAGAACTAAACCATTTTAGGGTATACATGCGTGTTTAACCAAAAGTATTTTAGGGCATGTAGGGAATTAATGTTTTAGTGCAATTATAAAAAATAGGCAAATTTTAAAAGAATAGGGAATTTATAAACTCAAAAACATTAATGTTGCCTATTCATTTCAAGATACTGAGAACTAAACTCTGCAAGTTATACTTAAGATCTAATTACTGCATTTCTCTTTGAACGAGAAATACAACTACCACGCACAAACCTCGATGCAGCTCGCATAAAAATGAAGATAAAAAATAGACATAGTTTGAAATCTTATAGCATCTTGTCGTAGGTCGCCATTTCCAGATTTTGCTAGTTGACGATACTTGTGACCATCAGAGCCCATGCATATGACTACCAAATGGGTTCCAAACGAACGCGAGTCATCCATTTTATGCCTTCTTCCGTCTATAAATCAATGATTTGTATAATTAAATATTAAATTTACTAACCAAATACATGATTTGGGGTAAGAAGGGAACAAGATGTAAAGTTTTACGATTGAATGCGTAAGAATTGTTTTTATTCTAAAAATTTTAGACATAACGGAGTAGGTGATGTTGTGAACACCAACATTGGGGAACTTTATTGGTTAATTTTTTTTTGACTTAAGCCATCGGTATAGATGATGCTTATTGATTGAAGGATATTATAACCATTAGCACAATTGGTAATACAACAAATGTGGTGTATCCTATGTTCTTTTGATGTATAATTACATATCCCCAAACTAAACTTGGATGTAGTGACTTCTGTACAACGATGACTTTTATTGTAAACCGTCTTGATTTATTATATCTAATATCACACCAAAATATAAACTTCTTTGTTTCCATTTCTTAAGCTTGTTAGTCCATGTTCAGCTTGAGAAACAAATATGTACCCTGCCAGAACAGATACACTTGAGTGTGTATTCATTCAAACGTAAATTCCCATTTCATTATGGATTGTTACTCGGTGTCGATGGCAATTCTGTCAACCCATTTCCTTTTTGGCTCTCCTATTTTATTTCCTTTTGGTTGATATTTGGATGCACTGACGCATTTGATAATACATGGAGAGGAGTTATATGCCATTATTCGAAAGAATATTATCAAGAAGTTCGATAAGCAGATCCGAGAGGGTTATTTGTACTCTATGGTTGGTAGCTATTTGACTTTCTATTTATAGTTTATGGCTAGGGTATTGACCCGTGTCGTGCTACTAATTTCACAGCGGCGTGTGCTGGGATAACCAAAATCTAATATCACTACTTTGTGATTAGATGTATATGGTAAAGATTATATGCCAGTACTTTCTTTGTTGTTGTTAATACAACACAACATTTTTAAGTTATCATAACGAATAAAAGCCAATAAGAAGCATTGCCAGATTTCAGTAATCTGAAATAATCTGATTTTACATAAAAATTATTTTTGAACATGATTTTACATAAATATTCATTTGTAATTCACCATGGGAAATATAATTTTTTGTTGAGTTGCTGAGTTTGCATGGATTTAAGAGAGAAGAAGAAGGCCAAAAATTAATCCCTGAAGATAATAAAAAGAGGGTGTAAGACGAACCGTGATGAAAGACAATTCCTTATAAAAAATACATGTGTTTTAGGGTGAAAACAAATACAATGCTAAATAGTATTTTCAAGTAGGTTTGAGAGATCAAGCTCAAATAGGACGAGCCTAAACCAAATATGGAAAGGATTTGGGTAGGTCTTAGGGGAGGGAAGCAAAGAAGGTTGAGAAATATTAGTAATGTGTGAAGAAGAATGGATTCTCCGTAGAGGAATCGCTAATTTTGTAAGTTTTGGTTTCTTCAAACTGATTGAATTGTTGTGTGTTTCTGTCTTGTTTCGAATAGATGAGAATCATCCATTTATAGTTTGAAGAAGACACGCTGATATTCTCGTAAGTCGTGGAAGTTAGGGAGAGAAAGAGAAGTGATGATTGTGGAGATTGTAGTGGGGCGGTTCCCAAAAGGTAGGGAGACCTGTCTGACCACTATTCCTCATCCTCTCAACTGCTCTATAACTCCCACTTCTTGTTACCTTCTTGTTCGTGGAGGTTTTGTAACCACCCACGATGTCGTAGACCGCCAGACCAACACCCCAATGAGAATCCCTCAATGTTGCATTTGATATCTCGTGAAAATAGTGGAGTTATAAACCACTATGGTTTTGATTAAGTCAGGTCAAGTCAAATGACCTGCTAAGTTAGTGAGGTAAGTTGTGCGAATCACTTAATTGATAGCCATACTGATTAGTATTGAGTCTGGGAATTTTAGTGGTCATGTACTTTTTTGAAAGTAACATGGCATATTTAATAGCTAAGCATTAGATTCAATGTATGACCTACATTGAGAGGAAAGGCATATTTCTGAAGTAACTAGCAAAGCCAACATTAGATACTTAGCGCAAATAAGAAGGTGCTAACTCTTTTAACATAAAAGACTAGTGTGCTAACATCTCAGGAGTAAAATATACCAACATGCACAACTTTTGGTAAATATTAATTGTACTAGGGGTAGAAAGATAGTACCAAGGAGGTTTGAAGTTGGCACTTCAATTGTGTAGTTAGCACTAAGGTTTCAACACAAATGTGCTCGTAGCTAAATCACTAAGTGTGGCTAAGGACGCGCTAACCCTAGAGGCGCATTGGATTTTTCTAAGGATACACTAGAACCAAGCAAGGGAGTAATCTAAGCAAGGGCGTTAGCGCCAAGGGGGTTGGCCAAGCAAGGGCGTTAGCGCCAAAGAAGCCATGGGCGTCAAGGAGGTTAGGGGTTTGGCCAAGGAGTTGAGACGCGTTGGAGAGCTCAAGAAGGGACGCTCTCAGGGACACGCTAGGATAGAGACCTGTTCGGATTTGAAACCTGCTTGAATTTGAAACCCGCTTGAAAACCCGCTTGAATTTGAAACCTGCTCAAATTTGACATCTGCTCAAATTTGAGACTTGCTCGGATTAGGGGAGTTTCAGGCAGGGACGCATTTGAGTATTAGCACCTTGGTCAGGGACGTGCTCGAGCAATGGGCGCGCTGGAGAAGTGGCTAGGGACTTGCTCGAGCAGGACACGTCAATCTATAGTTAGCGATTGGCGCTGTAATTTAGAGTTAGCACTTTTAGTGCTAGGGTTGAGTTGCCAAGATGGTGATACATTGGCTAAGGCATTATTAGGCTAAAATGTGCTAGCTAAAACCATTTTAGATTAGTTAGCACTTCTCAAGCGCTAGGGTTTAACGTCAGGAAAGTTAGCGCTTATGTGGATGATTGGTGCCAATGCGGTGCTAAGTTAAATTACTAGTGTTAACTTGGCACTGATAAGAGAGAAGGCTATGGTTAGCCTAGCTGGGAGGTTCGATGCCTCTTTAAAGGTATTTCTTATTGATTGTGGCGCATCCGAGAGGAGTGGCGTATTATTTGTGGCTTATATTTAAGCAAAGTGCTAAAGTAGCATATTTTTGCTCGATAGAGCAATTTGAGGAGCATTTGTTGCAAATGAAGCGTTAAGCTACAATGTATTTTAGGGTTTAAGCATTAACTATTCCCGAGTTTAATGGATGTTGCTAGAACATCGATGCGCATTTGAGACAAGTTCAAGAAATTCAGTCGTGGAATTTTATACGACTTGAGACTAGTTCGATATGAAATAAATATTGTGAGTATTGAGGAGGCTACGAGGCCAGTTTAGAATGCTTTTAATTGTTTAGAGAAGACTCAAGTTGCCCTACACTAGTGGGTAACCTTTATAGGAGCTTGAGACTTATTATGTAAAGATTATAGACTACATTGTTAGCATAAAATGTTTGTAGCCTTTTGTAGAGACTATATCCTCAACTTGCCTGCGGAATATAAGGAGGAATATGATCATAGCTTGTGACTCGTAGCTCTATAACCATGTACAAACTTGGGTGAAATGGACACACAAAATGCTTCGTATACACCATATTTTTAAACCAAAGTTCATATTGTATGTGTTAGCTACTCATAAGTTATACATAACTTTTGTATATGATCCATCATTTCCAAAAGGTTCACTATTCTAAGATCTAGGGTTCAAATTGGAGATTCAGTGGTGGAAATTTTTCATGTAAGATCTCGATGGATATATAGCACAAGTAAATTCGGTGAAGTAAAAGACGGGAGGTTTTACTGCGGAAACCGCAAACGTCACAGTGTAGTTTAGACTTAGACTCGAGAGTCGAGAATCGAGAGGGTTTCTTTATTCTTGGGTAAATAACGGTTTAGTCCAAATACTCCCTAAAATAGACAGTTTAGTCCTGACCCATTCAACTAGGTACAATTTAGTCTTTTATTTATTTAAATTATGGAAAGTACACAAATAACCTTCATTATTTACAATTTAGTCCAAAGTGAATCATGATAATGTCCGTAATTTTAAATAATATACAAAAATTTATCTTTCAAGCACAAAATTTTCATTAGATTATGAAGTCAATTTTTCACATGTGCACCACTTTGTACACACCTACAAAAAAACTGATCATTCATAATCACACACACACACCTACTTTTTAATAGAAAATACATTGGTGCACCAATATGTACACACCTAAAAAACATGGAAAAAATCAACCATTCATACCCACAAATAGATTTATTTGATGGGAATTACACTGATATACAACTATGTACACATCTATAAAAATCCTAAAAATCTAGCATCCATACCCATAAAACATGGCATGTATCTATGAGACAGGAAAACGCTGTACAACTATATATACATCTATAAAAATCCTAAAAATCCAATATTCATACCCACAAAACAAGTAATATATTCATGAGACGCGACAATGTTGTACAACTATGTACACATCTACAAAAATCCTGAAAATCCAGCACTCATATGCATACCCATAAAAAATGGCATATATCCATGAGACAGGACAATGGGGTACAACTATGTACACATCTACAAAAATCCTGAAAATCCAACATTCATACCCACAAAACAAGCAATATATTCATGAGACGGGACAATGGTGTACATCTACAAAAACCTAGCAAATTCAATACCCATACCCATAAAACATGGAATATATCCATGAGACATGACAATGGTGTACAATTATGTACACATCTACAAAATCCAGAAAATCCAACATCAATACCACAAAATAGGCCATAGCCGCCATACATTCATGAGACAAGAAAAGGTGCACCAGCTTGTACACACATATAACTTGAATCGTCTACCTTTGCACCAATAATGTTATCCATATTGAATAAACTTAACATGGAAACTCAGACAGATTTGAACCATCAACCTCCACAAACCTTGAGATAGTCTTGGGCGTTCTACCATTTTGAGCTTACGAGTCCCTAAATTTAATACAGTTATGTACCATTAATATTTAACATATGTACAACTATGTACACATTAAAAATCAACATGTGTATTATGTACACATTAAGAATCAACGGGTATACAATTATGCGCAAATTAAAAATAAACATGTGTACACTTACATACACATTAAGAATCAACATGTGTACAACTATGTGCACATTCACAATTAAATAACAAAATATGCATAAACTGGTAAGGCAAGTGTTTAAAGTATCACATAGTATTCAAGGATCACAACTTTTAAAAACAGTTTTGAATATATAAATTAGGTTTCCTATAAATATGATTTTAATTTAAATACTTGCTAGAAATATGATTTTAGTGCTTATTCGACATCCATTGAAATGTGCATCAATCATACTTTGAGATGCATCAGCTGAACAAACATACATCAATGACATAAAATAGTTTGCTCTTTCAATTTGAGAGAATCTTGAACCTACTCATTCACCATAATGAAGTAAGTCAACATGTAATTAAAAAGCTCTAGAAGTTAAGTAAACTAATAGAGTGTGTGTCGAATACAAGAAACTACCTCTTCACAGATAGAATTCACCGTGTGGCTAAACTCTTTAAGATCCAAAATATGCGTGATATGTCAAGAAGTGAACAATAGGCTTAGACATATGTATCCATTATTTTCATGAGTCAGGAAACAGACCGAGGACATTACTAACCTCAGCAATCAATTGAATTTTAAAAAAGAAAACTGCTAATTTAGTTCGATCCGTGGGACTTTCATCAATTCCAGAAAAAAATACATGCAAAAAATGAAGACTAACTATTTTATATCATTAGATATCATCAAACCATAAAATTAAATTTGGACTAAACAAAAAGAGAGATTGATTGATAAGATCGAATAAACAAAAAAAGAAAAATGAGATTTATTATCATTATTAAATCCACCGACTGTCTCCTTCGCCTAATTTCGTCATTAATGAGGATGAAGAATTAGATTGTGGAACAGAGATTTTAATTGTTTTGATTTGAGAGATGCGAGGAGGGAATAATGGATTGATGGAGATATCACCCCAAACGTTTCCTGAATCCGGTATTTGGGAATCGCCTCTCTCTCTCCATTATCTTCGATCTAATTTTTTCTCTTTCCAAACCTAATATATTATAATTGAAAGGACACTTTGGATACTATAAAAAATCAAATTTTTATGGTTCTGAAGAAAAAAAAACTAACCCGTATAAAAAATAATTAAAACGCCGTAAAATAAGTAAAAAAAGAATCATATAGTAGTAGGTTTCAAGGACACAATTAGAGCGTCCAAAGCCAAGCTAAAATTGGATTAAACGTTAATTCTACTTTAGTCTTATCAATAGAAAATAAATTGCGGCATAGTCCAGGCTCGAGAGACAGCAAAGAGTAAAGACAACCGAAAACACAGAAAACCTAGGGTTCCACTATTATTCTAGGAGGGAAATAAGATTCCAATATCTTGTTCGAAAAAATTCTGAAAGGTTTGTTTTTCGTTTTATCTATTGCTTTCATTTGAAGAAGTTTCGAATTTGATTCGTTAAGGTTTAACAATCAGATAATTAAATAAAATACGATTACTTTCATTTGAAGATGAAATATATGTATGAAGTTAGGGTTGATTTTCTTAATCGTTATCATAAGTTCCTTGAAGAATTCTTCGTATTGGCAACATAGCTCTTCAGGAGATTATTATTGGTTTAATTAGGATAAATTTGTGCTATTCCTTTTTACTTTGTCACATGGAGTTAAGAAATCTGTATGATGGATTTCTATATGGTGTGCAATTGAAATTTTGAAGTGATAGTAGATGGATTAGGACTCATGTAAGTGGTTTGGATTTGTGGTGATGTAGACAGGTCGGAGGAGGGGAAGGCGTGAAATTTTTACCAGCGTTTTTTTCTTTCTTTTTGTGTTACTGGTTTTGGAAGGTTTTCCTATAATGACTCCAGATAGGGTCAGAAGTAGAAACCCACTGGGGCCTAGACATTTACGTAGCAGGGAGCGCGAATCTTACAGAGATGCTCCATATCGAAGGGGTGATCGTCCCAGTAGCAGGTATTCCTGCAACAATTAGCTTACATAGACATGTGTTCTATTTCTTTGTTTTATTGTGTTGTTGATTGCTTTATCAATGTTGTTGATGCATCTTAAGTAGTTTACATACGAGGGGTTATGTGAAACCCGTAATGTAGTTGAATGCAAGGACTTGTTAAATAACTTCAATTTAGTTTGCTATTCAAAATAGTAATTTCTCCCTAGATTGATTTGCTAAAGTCGGCCAAATAAAGAAAACCTATGTTAGTAACTTATGAGGTAAAGTTATAAGTTTGTGTTGTCCTGCCTTTAGGGATTTTTTCAAAATATGTGTTTATGGTGGAAACACTAAAGTTAAGGAGATAGTCATGGATGATGGATGTTTGGTGAAGTTCTTCTAGTTTTTAATGTTTTTAAACGGACAATTGTCATTCATTCTTAGCTTCATATCTAGGTTGTTTAATTTCTTAAGTTTACAGGAACGATCATCTTTGCAACAACTGCAAGAGACCTGGACACTTTGCTAGAGATTGTACAAATGTGTCTGTTTGCAACAACTGTGGGCTTCCTGGGTAAGTTGGTCAACTACGTGTTTTTTAGTAGAAACTCGGGGGGTGGGGGGACAGAGGGAATGTACTGATCAATCTTTTTAATCCTCAAATACACTCTTCTGATATACTCATTTATACGTGGCTTCATTTTATGTGTGGTTGTGCTTTAATTTTTATTCTTCAGATGTTTATTTTTTGATTGGGTTTTATCTTATTAGGCATATATTTGCCGAGTGCAATGCAAAAACCACGTGCTGGAGATGCAAGGAGTCAGGCCATGTTGCAAATCAGTGCAACAATGATCCTGTATGCCATGTCTGTGGGAAAGTCGGTCACATTGCACGTGATTGTTCAGGTTCGGGCCTTCCCCTCCACGATACAAGGCTTTGCAACAACTGCTACAAGCCAGGCCACATAGCTATCGACTGCACTAATGACAAAGCATGTAATAATTGCCGCCAATCTGGCCATATCGCTCGTGGGTGTCCAAACGAGTCAGTCTGCAATGTGTGCAATGTCTCTGGTCACCTTGCTCGTCAGTGTCCTAAGTCAAATATTGCATCCGACATTGTGGGTGGGTCCTTCCGTGACATCATCTGTCGCAACTGCAACCAACGAGGACACATGAGTCGTGACTGTGTATCGACTATGATTTGCCACAACTGTGGAGGACGAGGTCACCATGCCTTTGAGTGCCCTTCAGGCCGTATGCTGAGGACACATGAGTCGTGAATGTGTATCGACTATGATTTGCCACAACTGTGGAGGACGAGGTCACCATGCCTTTGAGTGCCCTTCAAGCCGTATGCTTGACCGTGACCGTGACCATGGGTTTCGTAGGTTTTAATCAAAGAGTTCTTGATATGTTCTTTCATACAGTTTCACTTGGTTGTAACTTGTTACTAAAGAGGATATTTTCCTCCTCTCTCCTTAATTTAATCGAAGTGGGTTGGAACTTGGAACTTAAATTATTTTCTTAGAATTCCATTATCTAATAGGTTTTTTTTTGTCACCTCTTAAAGCTTGTGGAACCATGTTTCATTTGTATTTTTCCCCTTTGAGTTAAAGGTGGATTAGCAAAGAGCCAAAAACCACAATTTTATATTTGTCATCTGTCCTTTATAGTAATTTCCGCCGATCACAAACACCCAAAGTCGTATCTTGAACCCGACTGGCAAGTGGCAATTAAAGATGTCCACCTGTCTTCTTCATTACTCAATGATCATCCTATTCATCATCTTCAACTTCTTTTTCTCATCTTTCTGTCGCTCTCTTCTTTATCCACGAATCAATCTTTTTTAATTAAATTAAATTAAATCAAATCAATCACTGACTGTTTTCTTTCTTCTAGGGTTTCGAAATCAGATTCTCTACTTTGCTTCTCTCTTCTTCTTCGCATTGATTGTACGGCCATTACGATCTCTGATGTCTCTTCTATGAATATAAATTAGAGTTAGGGTTTCATTTATTTTGTTTCTAGTACTCAATTGTGGAGTGGAGTTCTTGTTAATTGATATGGCACAAACGTCTACAGCAGGCTCTGCTTATCTCTCCGCTCTTACCCAACAAATTCAGAAAAAACTCCAGAGGGTCAGATTCTTTTGTGTCTTTTCATTTTGAATCTATTGCATGCTATAATGGACATTATGCTAGTTTCAGATTTATGTGTCAATTTAAGAAGAGAATGTTAATGTTATTTTGCAGGCGATAGTTTCTCAAGATCAAAGACTTAACTTGTTGCAAGAACTATTTGCAGATATAGCTCTAGAAGTTGATATTCGAGCACGAGGTGAGTTCTATGTTGTTTACTGGGAAAGTTTAGGCGTTTTTCTTTCTGTTCGTTGTAAAATTCAATAACCCCTCAAAGTTTTACTAGCAAAGTACGCGTCCTTAGAATTATCATTTTTCACCTGTTCCGGTGTCTGATTTCAAGCTCTAACTTATACTCCCTCTGTTTCTACAAAAGTGATAGTAATACTTTTCTAGAAACGGAGGGAGTATTATGCTACACAAACACCGACAATGATATTAACAACCTAACATTCGGAGCCTTAGGTCAGTGTTTAGTTAAATATCCTCTCTTTTTTATATGCGAATTTTAAGTTCCATCGAATATGTAACTTAGTTGCTTGTAGGTGCAAACACCATGTGAGGCCTATTTGATTAGGATTGTCCTACGCAACAAATTACCTTGGAAACTATGTAAGGTTCATTATGTGTATGAATTACAAAATATTTTTTGTGTTTTAAGCTTTTCAAAAGGATACTGGGAGTGTTTTTATTTTAATGCAATGGAACTGCAAACAGATATAATTCTTAACAAGGATGAAGGTGTAATTTCTCCAGTGGAGGATGATATTGAAACTGATAACCATTTATGCTTTTACGACGTGCTTGCTGATCATTACGTTAAGGTTCCCGAGAATGGAAAACCCATCCTTGATTTGATTGTGCAGCTCTGGAGTCAGTCATTTGCATCTCATATATTTTCCCTCCTTTTCCATAAATGGGTAAGTGACTTGCACTTGCAGCAATTATTTCATGCCTATGTTATATTAATATACATGGCTATAGATTTGCATATAATTCACTGTAACTGTCCTCTGATCTGGTGACAACTTCCATTTTGTGATCACATCTGACTCTGCGGTTTCTTTTACTGAGAAAGATGAAACAAATACTACAAGTTAGAGGTGTCAGAATATGCATCCTTGTGCCTGTGTCGCCTTCTTATCTAATTCTACGCAATTTTTATCACGTTTTAAATTGATGAGTGAAACAATTTGCAGCTGTTCGAAGTTGACATTGAGCATACAGAAGTCCGCCTTCGTTATTCATCTGCTCTTGTGGAAGGTGCTTCGAATGTCTTTTGGTACGTACGTCAAAATATATGCATGCATTGCAATCATAATTCATATATTGCCACTGGTAGAGGACCTAGAGGTCAACCTGTTTGGTATTTCCTTGAACTTAAGCTAGATGATTCTTGTAGTCCAAGATACTCTGAGTGAGCGATGATAGTCTAACTTGTGCTTACAGTTACTATTAGTGCCAGTACGAACTTTTACTTGGAACCTTCTGGTTTGGCTCATCTCAGCCAAATGATATTTGACATGATATTTCAGCATATTAATGTATTTTGCACCTTGTTTCTTGCCTTCCTAAGTTTTCAAAGTGGAAACCTACCTTTTTCACCAAGGAAAACTACTTGAAAATATTTACTGACAACAATTTGGTTACTGCAGGATTGACATCCAGACAAATAAGAGGCGTTTCTTCTCTCTGTTTTATGTAAGACTTCTTCTCAACTAAACATTTCCTCATTTCTTTTGTTTTAGTAAACTGCTGTCAAATATATTGGTTACCCATTCTATTGTTTGTTCAGTATCTTCTTGAGGATGTTGCACTGGTCCCCAAACGTCTAAGCAAAATTCCGGTGCAGGTCTGTCATGTTTACTATTGCTTATTACTTCATAACAAGATCTGGGGGTTTATTTTATCTTCATAGCAGCATCTGGGTTTATTTTATCTTCTGGGGTTAGATTTTTTTTAGCATCTGAGCGGAGTTACCTATCTCTGATGAAATTAATAATGCATCGTATGATTCGTGTTCTAGTTCATAGCCTTGTGACCTATCTTTTAATAATTTTCAGGCTCAACGAGATTTATATCTTCTACTATCCAGGTTTATACTCTTTTACAACTTAGGTATGGCTTTATCAATTAATTTGGTTTGGAACATAATCTAAAGCATGAACTTTTCTAATTGTTTTCGGTTGTAGTATGCAGATGATAGGCTAGAAACATTTCTAAACTATTATCCAGTTTTTCCCAATGCTTTTCTGGTTGGTGGTCCTGCAGATTTTTTCGTTATCGAGCTTACTGATCAGGTAAATTGTTCAACTTTAATTCTTAGGTGTGTGCAGATGTTAAAGGAGTTCAACTTAATTTGGTTCATGAAGCTAATTGACAGTATTATCTATGATTGCCAGGTTCAAAAGTTGAAGGTGGAGCCTGTCTTGCTACATTACTTCTATCAAATGAGAGTTCTTCAAGGTTTTATTTTTACCAATCCTCATTTTTTGCTTGCCAAAATTATGTTTTTTTTGCTCGCCAAATTATGTGGCAATGACCTAATAAGATTGGTTTTTGAAGGTTTTGAGCTGAGAATGACGACAAGCACACGGCTGAAGGCATGCCTCTACAGCTTTACATCCCCTGGTGGTCCAATGTATCCTACACGAGCTGTGCGGCATGCGGCCTGGGAAGCATTGGATTTTCTTTTTCCTGTAAGTGTTCCTTCCTATACGCAATTGTAGAATCTCTATGAACATTGAAGCAAGTCAATCTTGCCAGACAAACATATTAACTTCAATTAACAAACATTATAAATTGGTGATTAACGAGTTTTGAGGCAAGTGTAAAATATGGAACATCTTATGCTGATTGTATAGCCAGTGGTTCCTCACTTAGGTATAATAGCCAAATGAAGCAATAATCGGAAATGGCATAGCCAAATAGACCATTATTTGAAATTTGTTCTTTCGCCTAGTGGTCGCTTTTCTTTTTTCTTCTTATGACAAACTTTGCTATGGGTTCTATTTTTTGGTGCAGGTTGGTAGGTATCCACGTCATCTCATAAGCATGTTCTTTAGGTTGCTTTATCCGTGGTATTGGCCTTCTTCCTGCTGGAATTTTATACTGGAATGCATCACAGCTATATTTTATTCTCTGTTGAGATATGTCTTCTCTGGTTGGGAGAAACTGAGGAGACCAAAGACCACATAGAAAGCAATTTAATCTTTTTGAGATGTATAGAACAGGCCTTCGTTTTTGAATGGCCGCAACGTGCGAGATCTCCATGATGTATTTCTTGTGTATGTCTTATGTATTTCCTTTTCCGGGTGAATGTTGTTTGTTGTTGTAATGGTGTATCAGTTTCAATATTCCCTTTCTTATGGGATGAGTGGAACTTTTTGCTCCTTTCGCTTTTGGTGTCGAGCTTTTCTCCTTTTTGGTGCCTTGCAATGAGTCTTTGGTCTGCCCCCACTTGCTGCCAGCTCGCTATATGCTAATATCAAGAGAACAGAAGGCTTGTGATCTGTTTATCCATTAACATTTGCAATATTTAGTGTAAGTTGCACCCGGAACAGATGATGCAGACAAAGTCTTTTCCCAAACATTAGGTATCCTGCTTAACAATAGTCAATAGGCATATTGTTTAAGTACTGTCCAAGACCACTGATATCTCTATCAGCTTAGAGTACTATATGACGAGCAAGAATCGCTAGGGCGTTTTATTTAGAATGCACTTCAAACTACGAATGTTTTGTACAGTACGAAAAGCTTCCGGCAGATCACTATAAACATAACTATCCAATTAGAGATATTTATTATAATAAGATTTAATAACACTAGTCAAGAAAAATAATAATTATAGATATTTATTATAATAAGATTTAATAACACTAGTCAAGTAAAATAATTATTTTGGAAATATGGTATTGTTTGTGATAAGTTATCAGCTTTTGTGGAAAAGAAATTTATAATAAAAAAAATCAATTTTTGTGGGACTGAGGGAGTATTGAATGTTAATATACTCGCAATCGTGCTATGGAAATGGTAATACGAATGAACAAAGGTAAGCGAAAGTTACGAAGTCTTGCTGGTTCTCTGTTCCCGGCTAATGGACCCACTGCCTAAATCCTAGGAACTGATTATAACGGATATACGCGTTTAATTATGGAACAGGTTGTATTTGAAGTATGGTTTGTAATTAGTCACAGCAACTAAAACATAATACTCCCTTCATTTCAGCAAAGGTATTATTATTATTTTTTTATTTTAACCTAAAAATAGATAAAAATGAAAAATTGATAGTAACACTTTTTTCTAAAACGAAGGTAGTATTATTTTTTGTAACCTACGATTTTTCTAACACGGTATAGTGCGTGTATATATATGTGGGTTAGGTTTAATCATTTTTATTACAGCAGCTCTTTTGCTTCTGCTTCCATTTTTTTTTTTTGCTGTGTGTCTGTGAATACTCAAGTCATGGAGATGAAGAAGGAGAGTAAACAAGGTTCCGGCCGTAAGAAGATACGGATAGAGAGAATGCTAGACGAATAAAGACGATAAGTTACATTCTCCAAAAGACGAAAGGGGTGTTTAAAAAAAGCTAATGAATTATCTGTTTTATGTGGTGCACAAATTGCACTAATAGCTTTCTCTCCTGTTGGAAAACCTTATGTTTATGGGAATCCTGATCTTATACTTAATCGATTTCATAATAGTAATGTTGAAATTCAGAAAGATGTTGATGAATTGTCTGTGTGTTATGAACAGCAACGGTTTTTGGAAGTTAAGGAAGATTTAGTTGTAGAGAAGAAGAGAGGGTTTGTTCTGGAGATGATGATAAATTCTAATTGGGTAACAATGATTAATTTTGGTGGGATACCTATGTTAATGGTTTGAGTTTGGATGAATTAAAACAGATGAGAAGTGATGTGGAAAAACTCAAGATATGTGTTGAAAAGAGATCTGATGAGTTGATAAGTAGTATAGCCTTTTCTTCTTCATCAAGGTTTATTGATGAAAGGGATAATTGGGAAAATACCCCAAAAATGGATACCCCGTTGGAAAAATACCCCGCAAAATAAAACTTCTGGGAAACTACCCCACCGTCTAATTTTCCATCCAAAAAGTCAATATCACGAGATTGACTGGTTAATATCTCGTCTGACGAGATCTCATATGCGGATAAAATTACCAGATTACCCTTCCCTTCTTTAATCATTTAGGTGGACACGTGTGTAGATCGTGTTTGAACACGTGGAAAATTAGACGGTGGATATCTTACACATATTAAGAAGATGAGACACGTACCATACGGTCGGGCTAGGGTTCTTTCCTTTCACTTTTTCATTTCTCAACAGAGTGAAGAACCCTAGCCGTCCCTTCTTCTTCTTCTGCTACTGAAAAAAATGTCGTCCCTTCTTCTTCTTCAAATCAGTAAATCGAAGTGCTTACTTAGCATAGTACCATAGTGTCAGGATCATCTTCTTTCCATTTTATTTTTTCTTTTCTCTACAACGTGAAGAACCCTAATCAGATCGAGTGAAAAAAATGGCGATTCATTTATTAACAGCATAAACAAGAAAGTCAGTTGAAACCTAAAACTTTTATTTCTCCTAATTACATTATTAAGTATGTTACTTTGATTTTGAATGAAAATTGATTTCTAAGGTTTTTAAAAATTGGGGTTTTTTCTGTTTTGTAAATAAATTGGGGGTTTTTCTGTTTCTGTTTCTGTTTCTGTTTTGATGGGTGTACAATCCTGGTGCATGGATATTCTAGAGTTGTAGTGGAAGTTCTGAAGTTAGCTGCACAAAATAAGAAACTGTTTCGAGTTATATGCACATGTTAGTAATTTAATCCTTGTGTTGCACTTGACTACTCTGTAATCTTTAGTGCATCATTTCTGGCCTTCTAGGTGCAATTTTTTAACATATAATAATCATGGAAGCTGGTAGACTCATAGTCTGTTAATTTTGATGATCTACCTAAAAGGTTCTACACCCAAACTAGTTTTATTCATGAACTTGAATGTCTGATTTGTAACACTAATTTGGTCCCCATGGAAACATCAAAAATATTATAAAAATACCATCCCATGATTCTGGTTAGCCAATTAAGTTGTATGTAGTCCTTGAGATTGTTCTGATTGAAAGAATCTGTGGTAACTTTGACTAACTAGAAGCCTACAACCTGCGTTCATGACTGATTTTTTGCAGTATGTCGCAGCTACCTGTTTATATTGTCTGAAACTAATGAGTAATGACTAGTATTGGAGATATTAACTTTATTTGATTTTAAATGTGCAGAGGGAAGACCTGACAGAACAGGCTTGCGATTCTCAAATGACCTAGCAAAACTTGATGTCCATGTAAAGCTTCTTATTGACTCTGCAGTGGCATACACTATGGATGAGGTTGACATGGTATTCGTTGGGGATGATGGAGTGGTAGAAAGTGGAGGTATAATCAACATGATGGGAACATACCAAATTGCATTGGTGGCTCCCAGCATGAACAAGCCCGTTTATGTTGCTGCTGAAAGTTACAAGGTACGCTGAAGCAAACATCTAATTTTCTTATTCTGATGAATGAAATTCTATGCATCCATCAGTTGCACTACTTCAACCACATTAATACGTTATCATGTATTTAAACTAGGAAAATTTAGTTTGGAAAAACCCTCCATTTTCTTGACTGTTATTGTACCATTTATGCATCCTGTTTTAGATATTCTTACTACGCTACCTTGCATCAACTTGCAAGTATCTTACCACTTCAATATCTTTGGACCAGAAGGATCTCACCCCTGCATTGCGTCCAATTGATTTTGGGGTTCCCATGCCGTCTGGGGTGAAAGTGGAAACATCTGCTAGGGATTATACACCACCTCAGTACTTAACACTTCTATTCACATATCTAGGTGTTCTAACACCATCTGTGGTCAGCGACGAGCTCATTCAGCTTTATTTGCAGTGAGGATTCAACTATGGAATAATTTTAATTTTAATTGTTTGAGAATCTAGTTAGAAGACAACGGCAAATTATTGTTTTTTTGAGTTCTGACAATATGTGTCATCTTGAATTTTCTTCTGTAAGCTTGCCTTGTTTTTGGCAAGAATTTTTTCAAACTCTCTTCTTTTCTTTCTTTTTTTTTTGATACAAACAACTCTCATATATCCATCGCTTTGTAATGCATCTGTATAGTACTATTGTTATGACATAATGGTGTTTGAGCTATATCATTTGTGTGAGCATGCTGCTTACAGATGCAGGACAGCAAAATGTAATGACATGTTGCTTGACAAAGTTAATGGGTTTTAATTTCAAGTTGTTATCGGGATTTACACAGTTTTAAATCCCCACCGTTCATTTATTGAGGCTGCCACATGTCGAAATCCTGTGAACTTATAAGTAGAGGACACGGTATCCATTTCTACAAAAGGTGTGGATATATTTACACAGTTGTAAATCCCCACCGTTCATTCATTGAGGCTGTCACGTGTCTATATCATGAAGAAAGGGTAATTTTGTCTAAAGTTCCGCGTGTGTGAACACACATGTGTGCCTAGTTTGACTACTTAACACCATTTGGATGGAAAACTAGAAGGTGGGGTAGTTTCCCAGAAGTTTTATTTTGCGGGGTATTTTCCCACTGGGGTATGTATTTTTGGGGTTTTTTCCAAATTATCCCTTGATGAAACTAATTCAAAAGCAGGGTATGGGGTTGATGGTCAGAATGGTATCCCATTAATGATTCGGGGTTGTGAATGAGTTACTTTTTGATTTTGATTATCAAAAATGTAAATATGATAGGTTATATCTTTTTGGGGCTACTTCCACTAAAGTAATCTCTAACATGTTGGTTCCTGATCCAAGTTTGTCGTTGTTGATGAACTACTAATTATTTTCTCTAGGGGTTTCTTCATATAATTTTATGACCAATATTGTGATGAAATTGTTTAAGAAATTGTATGTATGCAATTATCTTATTGTATTGAAGGATTCAATTAATCTTCTGATTTTTCTGTCTTTTTGTTTAATTTTTTGATTAATGTTCTAACAATTTATATTTTTATTCAACAAAAAAAATTGTGGTCAAAACAAGACTGCATCATCTGGCCTATTGGGGGTATAAGTTTTGTTAAGAAATAGAATTATGGCAATTTGGCAAAGAAATTGGATTGTAGTTAGATGAGGATATACTGGTTAAGTTTTCTTTTTTTCTTTTTTTTTTATCGAAAGAGAAGATGGATACTAAAAAAATATAACAGACCAGTTAGCGTTCTGCTTTTTTTTCATGCCTTTTCTAATAGAAATGCAATGGAATTAGTAGCTTTAAGGCTTGAGCATTACTCAAAGACATGTTTGCGGGGAATATTTCAAAACTGGTGGCTAAATCATTGATTCAAATAGGTAATTTGGAGATTATTTCAGGTGGATATTCAAACAGTATTAACTAGCAGTTCAGAAACATGTAAGGGGAAACGAAGAAATAAGAGAAGCAGCAAGGCTTCATATACAGGGTTACTAGACTTTGTTCTGAAACCTATCAACAATTTCATTGTTGAAGTTTACGCCATTCGCAAAGCCATGAATCCAGAGACTCGAACACTTGAATTCGAAATTCATGAACTCGGTGGTGAAGATGCGTATATAACCCTGGAAAGTACCTCAGCTGGTCATGTTGCAGACCCTCTTACCACTACCACTGTTACTGCCCCATAGAGCTTTTAAACAAATCATTGGTGTATGACGTTGTTTCATGCAGTTGTTGTGACATCTACCTCAAAGAGCTTCACTATCGTATATTATTTAGTGTTTGTAGAGAAGACAAATAAAATTACATTTGGGCTCTACAGCGGTTAACCCAACCCCACATTTGCTTCTTCTCCTCTTCCTCCTCCTCCTCCACTTCCATCCCCCTCAGGAAACTCAATTCTCATTTCTAAAGTTCCATTAGTATCTTTAATAAATCTCTTTTCCTCCTCATCCATCATCCTCATATCCTCTCCATAATAATAACCCTCTTCTAAGTAACTCTCAGGGAAAAAAACACAAAAACCCCAACATTAAAATTAAAACAAAAACCTCAACACAATCTCGTGTTAGTGGTTCTAATCGTCCAATTCTTGCCGAGAAGTCCTATCTGCAAGAGAAATCAATCGGAAAATCCTACACCAGAAAATCCTAACCCATTCAATTTCTCTATCATCATCAAAACCCTAAATCAACCTCCATGGATTTAGCACTATCCTTAATCCTTATATTTTGAGTTTGGAGCATTACAAAAAGGGGTTCCTCTTATTCAAAAAGGGGTACTGTCATTATGATTACAAGAGAAGAAATTCAAAATCATAAGGAGTTTGTAGCATCTGTGGGTTCCGAGAAAGAATTTCCACCATTAAAAGCTCAAAACGGAATCATTGGAGTTTCTAATGATATTTTTGAAAACCCTAAAAATGGAAATTGGAGAACTTTGTTTGGGGGAAACAATGAAGAAAGTTTTGACTTTTCTACCTGTAAGTTGTTCTACCACAAACCTCAAGAGAGTGAAGGTATGTCGAAATCTGTAATCTCTTCTTCTGATTTAGTTGATGAAATTAAGGTTTGCAATAGATTTTTAGTAGGATATTTTGTGGTGAGTAGATTATCCTTTCAACAAGTCAAGGAAACGATGGAAAATGCTTGGAAGCTTAAAGGAAAATTTCGTTTGTCTCTTCATGAAGATACAATGTTCATTTTTGAATTTGATTTAGAGGAAGATAGAAGTGATGCCATGGAATTTGGATCCATTACTATTTCAAACAGATTGTTCTTAATTCGTCCTTGGCAGCTTTTCATTGAACAAGACATTTTGGAAATGAAGACTGTACCTGTATGGATGAATTTGAGGAATGTTCCAACCCACCTATGGAATGCTAAAAGTTTAAGTTTGATTGCTAGTGTAATGGGAGTTCCATCGTTTTCTGAAAAGTACACTTTAGCTAGAACAAGGATGAATTATGCTAGAGTTTGTGTTGAAATGGATGTTAACAATGAATTTCCTGATTTTATTCCTGTTATGTTTGATGGCAAGGAGTTTAGGGTTACTATTGAATATACTTGGAAGCCTCCAAGATGCAAGAACTGTTCTACTTTTGGACATTCAAATGCTAAATGCCCTAAGACAAGTAAAATGTATGGGCACCAAAACTGAAGAAGATGGTTGAGAAAAGTACAGAGATAATTGAAGGAAATCTTAACCTTGCGAAACATGCAGCTGGTGTTGAAGGGTCTGGAATTGTTGAGAACATTATCCAGGAATTGGTTCCACATAGTATGATTGAAAATGCAAGTGCTCAAGGAATGAATTAAGAGGTTGCCATTAATGACTCTAATACAAGGGATAAGGCAGCATCAAGCGAGTGGAAAACTTACACTAAAAAGAAAAAGAATTCTAGACGGAAAAAGGATGCTTGTGTGCAGGTACCAACTTGTATACTTAATCCTTATAATGGCCCAGATTCTGAGGAAAGTCAAGAAGCCAAAGAGGATGATTTGAGAGAAGAAGAGGTTCTTGGTGAGTGGATTTCTTTTAAAAGAAAGAAACGCGCAGGAAAAAAGAAAGAAAGGAAAGCAATCACAGAATACTGAGATCCCCCCTGGTTTTGAATCCACAACAAGTTTCTTGATTTAAAAGAAGAAGAAGAAGAAGAAGAGAAGAAGAAGAAGAAGGGGAAATAGCCACATCCCAGTTAGTTTCGAAAGATTCAAAAGTAAGCAACGCAAAGCCGTCCTCGTCCAAGCAAATTGCGGGAAATGGTATGAAATTGATCCTTCCATGCATAAAAAAAGCCTCATAAATCTAAAGTTCCTATTAAAGTCTCGGCTGATAAACTCGTCGAGCTTGGTGCTCTATGGGGCTTAGAATTCCCATCTATAAAGAATAAGCGTGAAGAAATGTTAAGTGATCTCGAGAAAAACCATGAGGAGTTAATTATAGAAGATGTTGACGAGTCAACTAACTGACAGTAGGCTTTTGTTCCTCATTGTGGTCTGTAAGTTTCCTTCGGATTGGTAGGTTTCATAAGTTGTGTTGATACTTAGAAACCTCTTTTTTTTAGTTTTTGAATTTGTTTTTGCTTTGTTTCTGTTGGCTTTTTGTCTCTTGTTGGTTGTATCCGCCCGCACAATGCCTTTTATTCTATTCTCTTTGATTGATCAAAAAAAAAAAAAATTCTCATAGTCATAGATGAACTATTGAATTTTGTGAGAATGACCGATGGAAGATTATTATGAGGATACAATTGACTTAACCATTGTAGAGCCCAAATGTAAATTATTATGAGGACATAAAACGATATGCAATAACGAAACATTTAGGGGTAAATGACACGCCGACTACATGAAACAATGGCATACACCACAGATTCGTTTTGTAGTACAATTGAGTAGGAACATCGTTGGAAACACTGTGCAATCACCTATCTGGAAGTGCACAAAATTATTCCAATACTCTTCTTGTATCAGGTTCTCATTTGTTGAATGTCACATGACGATGTTCTTTCAACAGTTGCGCCTCCGCTGGCTCATCAATTACCTTCCTCCTAAATTGGACTTGCACTTGTACATTGTACGTGGCGTTGAGACATTCTTAATTAGAATCCCGACTCCTCATATGAGATAAAATCAAAATGGTTTCACTCCATTAACAGACAGAGAAGAGCACAAATCTTTTTCATCCCGAGTTAAACTACCTGAGCCGAAAAGGACAATTAGATTTCTATATTACGAGTATTTTTTATGTCGAGCACGCTAGTGCATTTGCCCAATACAGCTTTAATTAACACTTTTATACGCTCCAGAACTTTCACACGTCACTACAAATGAACCTTGTACTTTAGATAATTTTCTCCGACTTTTGGATAAGCACCAACTGTGTTTGTCTCTTTTGCTTTACCGTAACACCATTGAATAATAGTAATTAGAGTTTATATAGAATTGTCTCTGATTTGAGTACTTGATATTCAATAGATTGTTACATTTATACCTTATCAGTTGAGAACTCAGCCATCAAATTATAATACACTTGCATTAGAGGAGAGATTGGTTGAGGCTCTTGGGGTTCAGTTTCCCCATGAGTCCATGACAGTAGGTTCAGAAGGGTTTTCAACATGCGACAACAGTACACGCTGTAGAAAAATCAAAACTAATCGTATTATCCAGGGCTCGTGAAGTTCTCCGATTAAAATTATGAAAAGGCCTTCGTTGGCTTGACTGCCACTGTAACACATGATACTGGATTGTAAGCATGGCAGAACTGATGATTTAGTGGTTGGATATTGCGTGCACAAGAATTATCATTTAGTCCTAAAGCCAATGGGTTTTAGATAGTTTAGTCATATCATCCAAAGTCCGGTATAGTTTAGTCCAAAAAATTTCCGGTTAGACAGTTTAGTCCAAATTTTAAACGAGTTAATCTAAATTTGCGTCGATCCAAAAGTTTTATTTTTTCTATTACCTTAAATACCCTTTCGTATACATTCAAATAGATAAGTAGAATTTAAAAGTTCAGATCTAAGATTTGTAAGTTGAGAGAGAAAGAGACGAGGTTTATATCATGTTTGGAGGTCAGTGAGAGTTTTATATTTTTCCGCAGATCATGTGTTTATGTTACAACGTGTTTTACTCTTGCACTTTATTTTAGGCTTCTCATAGGGTGATCAAAATTTCTTATACTTTTTGTGTAGATTAATCCTAGTAATTCAAATGATGATGTGAACGAACAACTATCACAGTAAGTTTCAGTGGACCTCATTATATACCTAAGCATGATCATTATATACAAAACTATAAAACATTTATGTTTTTTTCCACTAATGATCTATAAAACATTTATGTTTTTTTTATAATGTGCACATAGTTGTACACATGTTGATTCTTAATATGTACATAATTATACAATGTAGATTGTTAATGTGTATATAGTTGTATATTTGTTGATTGTTAGTGTGTACATAATTGTGCACCTGTTGATTATTAATGTGTACATAGTTGTACACATGCTGATTATTAGTGGTACAGAACTATATTATATCATGATGCACCTTTGACATCAATCTTTTTTGGTTTCATGTATTTAATCTAGAGACTCATAAACTCAAAATGGTAGAGCGCCCAAGCCTATCACAAGGTTTGTGGGGGTTGATGGTTCAAATCCATCTGAGTTTCCATGTTATGTTTATTCAATATGGGTAGATGTGTACATACTGGTGCACCAGTGTAATTTCTATGACATAGATTTGTTTGTATGTGAATATAGTTGATTTGTTCCATGTTTTATAGGGGTGTACATACTGGAGCACCAGTATATTTTTCATGAAAAATAGGTCTGTATGTGGGTATGAATGATCAATTTAATGCATTTTTTAGGTGTGTACATATCGATGCACCTGGGTAATTCCCATAAAAAAGTATGTTTGTATGTAGTTATGAATGACCGGTTTTATGTATGTTTTGTAGGGGTATATATATTGGTGCATTAGTGTAATTCCCATGAAAAAGAAGGTTTGTGTGTGGTTATGAATGATCGGTTTATGCATGTTTTGCAGGAGTGTACATATTGGTGCACTAGCGTAATTCCCATGAAAAAGTAGGTGTACATATTGGTGCACCAGTTATTTTCCATTAAAAATAGGTCTGTGTGTGGGTAGTATGAATGATCGGTTTTTATGTATGTTTTGCAGGGGTGTACATATTGGTGCACTAGTGTAATTTCCGTGTGTGGTTATGAATGATCGGTTTTATACATATTTTGCAGGTGTGTACATATTGGTGCACCAGTGTAATTCCCATGAAAAAATAAGTCAGAATGTGTGGTTATGAATAATTGGTTTCATGCATGTTTTGCAGGGGTGTACAAAGTGATGCACATGTGAAAAAACAACTGCATAAGCTTATGAAAAATTTATGCATATGTACTTTTTTGTACACATGAGATAACCATGAAGAGAAAAGAAAATAAAAAATTTTAAAAATGAAAATTATATAGTCATATGGGTACTCTTTTTGTAGATCTCGAAAAAAACTTTTCGAATATATAAAGTTTACGAACTTTGGATGAACGGTTTAAAAAATAAATTATTTTTTAATTATTTTTTAGATTATTTAAAATTACTGACATCATCATGAGTCACTTTAAACTAAACTGTAAATATTTAGACTAAATTATAAATCAGGAAAGTTATTTATATAATTTACATATTTCAAATAATAAAAGATTAAATTGTACCTAGTTGAATAGATGAAAACTAAAGTGACTATTTGGATGGAATTTTGGACTAAATAGTTATTTACCCGAATGAATAAGTAGGTGCAACCAATAAAAAAATAAACCCAGAAAATTATACGCCCGGGGTTTGTCGGAAGTACACTTCTCCCACATACTTTAAGACGACTTCCTGGTTCCTCTTTTTCCGTGTATTAATCTTGTGATCCTCCTGCCAGCATTTTCTGGCCTCTCCATTTGTATTCCTCCAAACTATAAAAGAGAAGATGAAGCAAACCTTTCCAAGAGCTCTCTATAAACACATAAATCTGCTAGGCAGCATTATCATAAACCATTAAAATAGAAACTAAGAAGTAGTTAAACACCAAAGGAATTCAAACAATCCTTGTAGTTCCTCAAAAAAAAAAAATAGTAGTAGTTACAGTAGAATCCCCAACTTTTAATTATCTCTATTGTACCCTAATCAACACAACAGTTAGAAAACACATCATGTACAACATACCTACTACAAGAATAATGCAGGTACTTGGATAGTAAAAAAATTGAAAAACGAGAAACAAGCAACCTAAGTTAAAATAAGTAAGAAGACTTCCTCCTCAGGTTTCTCATCTGCATAATAATGTACAAGAACTGGTACACTTAATCTTCATGGTGGTCTAGCACTTCAAGCATTTGTTCCTTCACACATCTCCCCCCAACAGATAGAAGTATAACTTCAACAAAACCAGAAAGCTAATGGAAACAGATTTAAGTTCAGCTGACAGCAATCAATTAAGTACAACAATAAAAGCACACAATAATTGGCTACAATCACAGACTAGTACAGAAAACTAGAGACTGAATATTCTCTCCAACATATTTTTTCCCCCTTTCTCTCAAAGAAGTCACTTCGGTAGAAATACACAAATACTTGGAAAAGCAGCATTGACCTTCATATATGGGAAACCTAAAACTTTAGACAGAAAACAACATCTTAATTTATTTGCATTGCTTCAGTATGATACTTTTCCAGGTCAGCATCGAGAGCATCCGCAGACACCGGTTCATTGCGACCTCCTCTACCACGACCACGTCCCCTACCTCCAAAACCACGGCCTCCAGCAGCACCTCCTCGAGGTCGTGCAATAAGTCCACCCATTCTTCCGTGTATACTGTTCCATATCGCCAGAAGGTTAAGTAACCAGGCTTCTAACAAATTTAACCAGATTCAAAAAATCAACACAAGAAAAGAGCTATACAAAATCTACAAATAGACACAGTAACCTCTTTTTATAGTGAATAGCATCAAACACCACCAGACTAGGAAAACAAAAATGTGCCGCTCTACATGTTGTACCGCCAATGCCACAGCGACAGAAAAAAAAAATACTAAAGCCATGATTGAACAAATATACACAAAAGCAGAGACATGTTATTATATGTGAAGGCACGTATTGTGGGAAAAAGATAAACACATGTAAAATACATTGTTTAGTACACAGACAACAGACCAGAGCTCTTATTATCACCAAAATGCATTTTAAATTTTTACTATGGTACATATTTCTAGCATATGTGGCCACCCAAAAATAAGCTATTTAGTAGGACCAAAAGAAAAACATTTTCAGAGACTAACATGTTGAGACGCTGACGGAGAAACATCAGACGCTGTGTCAGAAACTATTCAACTACCGCTGAACAGTAACACAATTGTGAATGAGCAGTTGGATGTAATGATAATTCCCCATAAACTGAGCTTAAAAAAGATTCCAAGAAGAATGAAAAAATCGCCTCCTCAGTTGGCATTTTCTCTCTATTTCCCAATCCCCAAGCACAGCAGAGTACAGAAAGTTGCATATTATCAAAAGATGATGTGAGTTTATAAAGGAAATAAGGTGAATATTGGCAATAATCGTTATGAAGTATGAATTATGATGGTACATACCTTCTGGGTGCACCATAAGGATTTCCAATTATGCCATTGGCTGGTGGCGGCCTAGCACCAGGAGCTCCAATATTTGTCCCTACGATCTCTATTTTCATCGGCTTCCCATCAAGCTGCACATTGTTGTATCTCTTGACAGCTGAAGACGCATCGTTTCGCCTTGAAAAGACCACCTCTGCTGTTCCCTGAAAGAAAGAAAGTCAATTTTAGCTATAAACAGACAGGGGTTGATTCATTTCCAAAAATTACAAAACATAGTTATTGTAATACCTTTGATCTCCCACTCCTATCGTGGTGGATAGAACATTTTTTCAGGTCACCAACCTCAGAAAATAGCTCCTGCACATAAAAAACCTTCATATTAAATACATTATCTTGAAAGTGACCCTATTAATGCCTGAACTTTCACAACGATATAGCACCAGGTAATTACATAATTAGACGAAGTGGGAAGTGAAAAAACAGACATCGATCAAAGAAAATCAGGAAAATCAAAACGGTGGTTACTGGTTACTGGATTACGGTCTCTAACCTCATTTACAAAGACCAATGTTGACACAAACAAAACAATCAGTAAGGCGAGATTCGTGACAGAACAAAACAAGTTCAAGCACCAAACTGACACTGAGACATAATTCCGAACGAACAGCACTAGCCAATGGCTTTAGAGATACAAACACGGCTGGTATCAAACATCTTAAAGATAAACCAAGTATATAGGGCAATGGAAATTCCTTCTGCAGATGACTAGACTTAGGGTAAAATTTCCCAATTGTATCTTCCAATGATACATAATTATCACAACAAACGGGTCCAATCAAGGATCAGATCTAGAAATTTCACCAACTTTACAACCATGACAAATTAAATCCTTCACTAAGCAACAGTACTTATCTTAGATCCGAAATAACACTTAATACAGAAGTATTAAAACCTAAAAAATAAATCCCTTAAGAAAGCTTCAGAACAAACTAAGGTTAGGAAGGAGAATAATACCTTAATATCCTCATTGGAAACACCATAATCTAAGTTGGAGATGTATAGCTTGGTTCCTGTCTCTATACCAGAAGCTCTACCACCACCACCACCACCTTGAAACGGAGCAGCTTGGTCTGAAAACATATCGTGCTTCCACGCTGAATCTGGTGCATGAACCGGCTGTTTCGTGAACCAAAAGACTTCCATGAGAGATGATTTGAAGAAATTCGCAAGAAAAAACTTATTACAGAGAGAGATCAATCATAAACGATTTTATCAAAACCCTAATATGTTTTTCAAATTGTTTTTCACACCTTTCCCATTGAATAAGGAGTGGTCCTGTTTGCACCGCGATTTGGAAATCTACGTGCAGGACCAGGACCTGAACCTCCTCGCCCTCTACTACTACCACCACTACCTCTTCCTCCTCCTTCACCTCCTCTTCCTCCTCCAGATTTCTTGTTGTTCTTGATCAGATCATCTAATGACATATCCAACGCACTTGACATCTTCGATTTGTAAGAAGAAGACTCTAACAGCTATAGGATTCAGAGAAATTACAGAGATTTTTGGGAAAGAATGAGAAAGTCAAATTAGGGCGATATTATTAGGGTTTTGCAAAAGGGATAGATTGAAAGAAGGGGGAAAGGCGTTGTAATGAGAGAGAGAAAAATAATAGAAAGGCTTGGGAAAGAACCTAGAACAAGGAAAAGATAACTACATATATTTATTGGACGTTCCTCTTTGCATATATTTAGACTGCGTGGCTTAGTTTTTTAAGTATAAGTATTACCCCGTATGTCCCATTAATAAATAAATAAATAATTTATTTATTTTAAAAACTTGTCCTCTATCCTATTAACAGGTGATTTATATCATTAAATAAAAATATATTTCTAAAATTATTTTTTTAATTGATTATTATTAGTATAAAGAATATTATTATTTGATAGTTATTTTTATATTCGTTATATAGGTATTTTAAAGTATTTTTTAATTGCATAAAATTTACGAATATTCGTGGTATAGTTTGGGAGATATATCATTTCTAAATTTTACTAATCATTATTTATAAAGGTATAATTGGGAAAAATACTTAAAAATACTCTTTTTTATCTTAAGAATTGTGCAATCTTGAACCAGGTCACCTATTAGTGGGACGGAGGGAGTATTAAACTACTAAGGGTCTATTACATGAAGGTAAATCATATCCCAAGATTCATCAATTATAATTAAATTGGTAAGTCATGAATCCGCATCAACATGAGAAATTAGCAGAATAGCAGTCTTCAAGTCAGAGTCGTTGGTTATCCAGTATGATACTCTTTCACAATTTTCTTTACAGAGACATACATCAATCTACTAGTCTACTGCGTGGTTAGTTGGTTATCTATGTTTGTTTAATCACACAGAGGTGTTTACTTTTTTTTATATAAGAAAATGAACTGAAAAAGAACTCAGGCAACATTGTTTTGGCTTGCAGGGCTAAATATAGCCTCCTGTAGAGCCCTAGAATCACCAATTACATTGATATTATTGTCTATGAGATTATCAAAAGAGAACAATTGATAAGGTCCAGCAGAACAGTGTTGTTCCAAGACAAACTAACCTTAATATTTTTATAGTAACTAATTTAACTAACTTAAAGGCATGAGAGTTTTCAGAAAGCTAGACTTTAGTAAATTTTCCCAGCACAAAAGATATTTCTTCAAAATTCCCTTGATGCCTTTGACGGTATCCCAGGTGAAACCTTCCTTGGACTTCTTTTGTGTAATTATCCTCTATAGCCTCCAGAATTGTATCTTCTTCAGAAATGAAATATATTTTGTCGTTTACAACACTTTGGCCCAGTTGATAGCTAGCTCAGCTCCTTTTCTCGCTCTATATCTTCCACTTCTTGGATGTAGTAAGTTCTGGCACGAATGAAGGTTTTTGAGAAGGAAAAACAAAACAAAGTTTGTCCAGTTAGAATTTTGAGAAAAAGCATTGCATGTTGAATTTTCATAATTATCCAGATGGAAGATGTTTATGGATAGCCCAAATTTTTGCTTGTGATGATTAGTTAATTTTTCCCTGGTATACTGATTAGTAACTTGGTAGTAAAGATTGTTAATGATATGACTAGGGCTACGGATAACCTTATCAAAAGAACTTATGTGTTGTTTGATACTGTTCGCAGTAGAAGAAACAATATGAATTATATTTTTGAAGACCAGATCACATCTGGCTTTCTAGATGAACCATGTTGTAGTAGCATAAGCAACAATCCAAGGGGAAGAAAAATTGTCAGAAGAAACTAGTGATTTAGCCACTCCTGGAAACTTAAGAAACCCCGAAAGATATTATAGTTTTCACCAAACATCTTATCCAAGACAGAAGCAGCATAGGGGCCGAACATAAGGCAGTGAGTGATATCTTCAGCCACACTTTTGCACCTGTTGCAGACTGGATCAATATAGTGAAGGATGCTGACAGTTTTTGCATTTGTAGGCAGGATGCCCTGAGCACTTTTGCGAATGAATAAATGAATGGATTGAGAAGTATCCAGTTTCCAATCTCCTTCCAAGCAGCTATATAAGTATCATCTATTTCTCACTAATTTTCTTATTGTAAAGAGCTTTGACAGTGAAGTTTCCTTTTTCATTTAGGCTTCAGGACATGAGATCATCTTCAAGAATATTGATAGAGGTAGAGAGGATAATAGCTTGGTCCTTCGGGGAAAACCACATAACTATAATGTTAGTATCCCAGCCACCATGGGGATTGATAAGCTGACTGACAAGAGTCGGCTCAGGAGGACAATGGGGAGATTTTTCTAAGATGGATTTTTTCTCAGTAATCCATCTATCATTCCATATGTGGATTTTTTTGACCATTTCCTACTATCCCGATATGATATCATTGGATATTCTCCAAACCTTCAAGAATACCTTACCATATCCAAGAGTAGGTCTTTTTGGGTTTAGTGTCCATTCTGCAGAGATCTTGATCACTATAATGTTTAGATTTCATGATAGAGGAAAGAAGGGAGTATGGTTCTTGAATCATTCTCCACCCAATCTTAGTTATCATAGCTTCATTAAAGTATTCCAATTTTGTGAATCCCAGACCCCCAAGTTCTTTTGGTTTGCAAACAGAATCCCAAGCAATTAAGTACAACCCTTTAGGTTTTTCTGGATCCTTATTTCAAAAGAAACATCTCTGAATCTTGTTCATATCTTTGCAAGTTTGCTTAAGCATCTTGAAGCAATTCATATGATAAGTGCAGGAAGTAAAAGGGACATTTGCAATCATAGTAACTTTCTAGCATGAGATAGAGCCTTACTTTTCATCCAGCAAGTTTAAATTTGAGGTTGTCTATACAAGGCTGGAAAGCATACAGTTTACTCTTGTTGATGAAGAGGGGAGAGCCCGGGTATTTCTCCTTACTATTGATCCTATAAACTTTCATAGCATAGCTAATTCCCTCAGCTATAGAGGGAGAAGTATTGTTACTGAAGAAAATGTCAGATTTAGAGAAATTTATCATTTGACCAGAAGAAGAGCTAAATTCATCGAAAATATCCACCAGGTTTCTACTTTCATCCAATTTTTTTTTTGCAAAAAGTTATGCAATCATCAGCAAACAGAAGGTGGCAAATGGGGGAAGCAGCAGAACATATTTGAATACCTTGAATAAGACTTATGTTTTCAGCATGCAGGAGTTTCCTTGACAGGGCTTTCATACAAAAAAAAAAGGTAAGGAGAAAGAGGATCACTTTTCCTTAAGCCTCTAGAGGGTTTAAATAAATTCCCAGGAACTCTATTAACCAAGACATCAAGATTTGTAGTAGAGATACATTGGTATACGAGATTGCACCATCTTTCACTGAAACCCATTTTGGACATAACAACTATCAAAAAATTCCAGTCAACTCTGTCAAAGGATTTAGCCATATCAATCTTAATCCCCATAACTCCATTATCCCTTTTTTTTCCTCCCTTAGTATTCATATGATGAATGAGCTCATGATCAATGGTGATGTTGTCAGAATTTGTCTTCCATGAATAAAAGATGACTGAAAGGGTGATATGAGTTTAGGAAGAAGAGGTTTTAATCTTTGGGCAAGAAGCTTTGAAATAATTTTATAGGTAGTGTTGCAGAGGGATATGGGTATGAAATGAGATGATTAGGATGGGAGTCAATTTTAGGAATAAGAGATATGAAAGTAAAGTTCATTTCCTTAAGAAGAAACCCAGAAGTGAAGAAATTCTTAACCATATTTGGCAATATCATCACGCAAAATATTCTAGATGGCTTAAAATAAGTTAGGAGGAAAACCACTTGGGCCAGGAGCTTTGTCTCCTTCCATACTGAATATAACATTTTTGATCTCCAAATCATTAATCGAAGACTATCATTCTCCAAGAGATGACACTAGGAATAAGATTTAGAATATTTTGATCCAGACAAACAGAGTTATCAGTAGCCATTTTTCAAAGTGGTTAGTGAAGCACTCAGAGAACAAATTACCATCAATAATCCAATCTCCATTCTCATTTTGGATAGCATCAATCTTATATCTTCTCATCCTTTTCTTAGTAGATTTGTGAAAAAGTTTAGTGTTTCTATCATCCAATCTTATGTTTTAGTCCCTACTTTTTGTTTTCCAATTTTTTTTATGAATTATATACCAATGTTTAACAGCATTCTTAGCTTTCCTCAAAGCAGAGTCTTTGTGGCTATCAAAGTTGTTTTTGGTAATCCAATCCAAATGTTTGATGCTTTCTTCAAGATTTGTTTTGATGTTGTCATAACCAACTATGTTCCACACTTTAACTTTGGACTTAATATCCTTAAGTTTTCTAGCAATTATAAAAGCAGAGGATCCAACATGTTTAGAAGACCAACAACTAGTTATAATCTCTTTACACACTTGGTGGTCCAGCCAAGGGCAAAAAAACTTAAAAGGGATCCTACTAGGCTTCCATCCAGGATTGGAATTCAATAAAATTGGGTTATGGTCAGACCCAATGGCAGAGAGTCTAGCAACAGTGGTATTAGGGAAATTCAAGATTCAGGACTCATAAGCAAGGCATCTATCCAGCCTCTCTTCAATAAGTAAAGTCCCTTCCCTTCTATTGGACCATGTAAAATGACAGGAAGTGTATCCTAAATCAGTAAGATTAAGGTCCTCAATATTATTGTTGAAGAAATCAGCTTCAACAAAGTCAATAGGGTGGAAACCAAATTTTTATGCTCATGAAGAACAAAATTAAAATCACCGATAATAAGCCAGGGATGTATAAGTTTTGAAGCAATTTCCTCAATATTTTCTAGGAACAAATCTTATCTTTGATAGTGTAGGGACTACCATAAAAGCCAGTAAACAACCAAGGAGCATTATTAGCATAAGATATGATGGCATTAATGTGATTAGGAGAATAATCTAGTATGGAGATCTGAAGAGAAGATTTCCAGGCTAGAGTAAGACCACCAGATGTGCCAATGCTGCCACTAGGTTCCACATACCAATAATTGGTAATACCTAAGTACCCAAGATATTTTTGAGATTCTTGTGTTTTTGCTTGGCTTCAATAAGAATATTATGTCATATTATGCTTATTTAACAAATCATCAAGATGATTGCTAGTGATTTTCCTACCTAAACCTTGACAATTCCAGGATAAAGAGGTAAAGAATTGTCAAAAATAAGACAGATTAGGATAGTTGAATATGATTATATTATATCCTAGCATATTTATACATAATAGCCAGGAAATGCAAGTTAGTTACTTCTCAGAGTGTAAATATTAACTATTATGATGCAGTTAAGGAAATTGTAACTGGAATCCAAGAAAAACTAATGAGTGGAAATTTTTACCTAGGGAGCCTTAGTTGAGAGGATATCCACAAGATTTTCAATAGCCAAATTATTATCAACATCCATATCCACTCCCTGATCACTATTGACAGCCTGACTAGTGCCAATGGTTTGGTCCTTGACCTTTTTGTGAGCAGAAATTTCCATTTCCGTGCAATCATTCTTTCTCTTATTTTCAAATGGAGGATTGATTTTAGGTGTGACACCTTTATTGAATTCTATATCAAGTCTTCTTTTAGCACATAACTCCTTCTTGTGATTTTTATGCTTCCCTATCATTTTAGCTTGTATCTCAGCAAGGGATTGGATTTCCGGAAGAGGCTTTGGAATGGTTAAGGAGATTTTGGGAAAGGTGTAGGACGGTTGAGGAGAATCACTGGTGATATTCTGTTCATTTTCTTTTTTTTAGCATCTCCTTTAATGTTCAAGGGTTTTTTCTTGGGGTGGGAATTTTGTTCTTAGCACCATTGGTAATTTTTTTGTGTTTCTTTTTACAAGCGAAGACTTCTGGGTTTTGAGATTGAATTATTCCATGAATTGGTTCTTGAAGACCAGCTTTGAATATGATTAACTCATCTGGACTATCAAGCTCATTGGTGTTATTATCCATAACGATTTTCCTTTGAGCATTTATGAGTTTAATGGCAAATTCAGCAGCAATGTGTTGGTCAGAGTAACCTTTCTTCTTAGCCTTAGCGATGGTAGCCTGGTTAGAATTCCGAGGAGGTTGAGGAGAAACATTTGGAGTTAGGATGACCATTTTTTTAGAAGATTCCGATTTTTCATCATAAAAAGGGCCTAGATGATCAAGTATTCTACATATTTTGCAGAATTGTAGACCGTTGAGAGCAAAAGAAAATTCAAGCCAATGTGTAACAGTTGGGGTTTCATACACATTCACTCCATATTTTAAAGCTCTGGTAATATCAATGTTTAGTAATATCACATTCTTTTCCTCACTATCTCTACTATAAGGTCTTTTAGCTTCTTGAAAGATACCAATCAGCCTAAGAAGGTTCCTCATATAAAGGATTATGTGACTTGCTATTATTTTGAAAAAAAAAAAACATACCATGAGTGAATAGAAATTTATTTCATCGATGAAATCTGGTCCAGGAGATGGAACTTCAGGAAGAACGATGGGTTTTCCAAATACACCTCTTGTTCCTCCTTTCCTAAAGACCCTATAATCTTTAATATAACCAAGCTTAATGGAGTAATAGTTTATTTTTTTTCCTCCACATCTCAACCTCTGCATCTTTTCTTAGATCTCAATTATTATTGATGAATCTAGATATGTTACGAGTATCATGGGATATTTTGCTGCAGAGTCTTCCAATAAAGGTCCATTTCCAATCAGCTTCACGTTTGGGAAAAATGTTTTCACAGTTAACAAAAATATTTGGGAACAAGTCTTAAGGGATATTTAGAGTGGAGTTCATTTGGTTCACACGGCTTTTTATACTTTCTTTAGGTTTATAATTTGAAGTGGAAGCCATTAATAGAGGAGTAAGAATGAGGAAGAGCATTCCTTCTAACTCAATATAAAGAAAATATAGTTTCCATGTCATGTGAAGTTTGCCTTTAATTTAAATACTTTGATTAGGTTGGCTAGTCAAATGAAAGTACATCACAGGTTTGTAATGCTTAGGAGACTATAAGATTAGTAACAACCAACAGGTACGACTATTACGACAGCCAATGAGGAGGAAACAACTCCAATCCCTCAAGGAAAACTCAGAAGCAAGCCTAGAACCCCAGAGAGCCGGTAAAAAGGTAATTTGAGGTGTGGACGATCATTTGACTGGCTATTGGCATAACTTTATGGTGGTACCTGCAAAAATAAGGTAAAAATTGGGGTTGTAAAGAATACGAAAAGTGGGTGAGGAAATACCATGGGTGAGCTTCCGTGTTGATCACAAAGCGGAATTATGGGACTCGATAATTCCATCTAAATACACCTCAAGAAGAATGATGTAGTCCACCCCCAAAGAGATTGTGGCAGAATCATTGGGCCATTTGTTGTATTTAGGGGTCCAGATGTACCAATAGAAACCAGTTTCCTCCAGTTAGTCTTCATCGTGTGAGTAGCACAAGAGGTGGAATTTTCTTTATAAGATTGTTTAGACAAAACAGCTTCTAACGAAGGAAAAACCTCCACCCCTATCGATATAGCAACAAGATAGGAAAAAGGGCCTAATGAGGCTTATTGGACCCCCAAGGTCTACTCCTACAGTGCATGTGTAATAAACATGAAGCTCTATAGGAAAAAAAAATCTATCTCAACCCCATACATAATTAGCTTATCCACCCCGACCCTTGCATAGCTAATAAGGATATCAAAGTCATTTGTCACTTCTATTTTTCCACCTACACCAATTAAACCCAATAGCTTGAAGGCCATAATGAAGAGAAATATATTATGCATCAGTAGAATATATATATGGGTAAATGGAGATATGTAAGTGAAGAGAAAATATAAAACGCAGTTAATATGGTAGATAATGCATTGGGAAATGATTTAGTTAATGCTTTTTAATATCCAAGAGATGGACGTTAGATATCTCTTTAAATTTTTATTTATAAAGTAATTAGAGAGACTCCATATCCTTTTATCTTCTTTCCTGCAAAAAAAAACCAAAATTATAACTTTTCCTTTAATAAAGAGATGAATAATAATCCTTCTTTCCACCCAAATCACCCTGCCAATAATATGTTGAATATATTTTACGAGGATGAAGGTGTGGTTCATGAAACCCCAGGCATTATGGAAGAATGGAGTATTGATGGGCATCCTGTTGATTTGAATCTTGAATCTTTGCCCTATGGGATAGCCTACCCAAATGGTTGTGAGGATGTTGAGTATGAGCGGTATTTTAAATAGCATTGGAAGACATTCAGGTACAATAAGAAGGTGAAACTGGAAGAGGTTGAGGGTGGAAACCCACCAGGTTTTGGACCTAGGAGAGCATTGAAAAGGAGAAGAATTCAAGGCAGCAACGGAGCACAACCAGGTATTAAGAATTTTCTTGAGTGATTTTAAATTTTTCCTGTTCTGAAAACTGATTAAAACTTTAGCACTAGAACACAAATTGTTTGTGATGAAATAGGCCAAACTGGCTCCGGCTCCCGATCTCCTTTTTCCAAAAGCACTTATGAGGCAGGTAGTGGTAGTGATAATGGTGGAAGCACAAGTGTTGGTAGTGGTGGTAGACGTGGTGATGGTAGAGAAGGGTTTAATGCCCCCCAAGGTTTGGGTGGAGTTGATTTTCCTCGGGAGAGGATGCCAACAAATGAAGATCATGATGACAAATGGGTTATTCTTGCAATTCACCCCAGGTTGGGTGATTATGTAGTGACAGAGGGGGTAGCAGTGGTGGTTGATCGACCAATTATTAAAAGAGGCATACAAATGGGGTTCAATTTTGTGTATCTTCTCAGTGGCGTTAGTCATATTCTTCGGGCTCATGTTGTGCCCATTAGAACCAGAGCAAGGCACGGGGGAACGGTTTTTCCTGTCATGGATGTTATGATTCCATAGAGTGGAAGAGTTGCGGCTGTCATTACAAGGGAGGCACCTTGACGCACTGGCCATCCAGCCACAACACTAGAACCAACATCTGCTTCTCAATTTAATCCAAAAAATGTTGCACCAGTTCTTGCTCCAACCCCTAATGCTCTATATGTTGCAGCATAATTTGTACCAGCACCTAATGCACCAGGCGAGCCCTTATTCCGTCAGGCTAGGCAAATGCTTGTTCAGCGAGTGCAGTCAATCAGTGGGAGGAATGGGTACATGCGTCTACACCAGCCTCAACCTCAAACTCCCTAGGTCATCATTAAGGCAATCTCGATCCCATTCCCAAGTTTAAGATGAACAAAGGCAACAAACTCTTCACTTTTAGTACAGTAACTTTGAATTTATTTTATTTATTTATTTTAAGATATGAAGGTTGAAATTGACATTGAAGTATTTTGGGATGCACCAAGGTGTGCTAACTTTTTATTTTGACAAAGACATTATAGGTGGAAGAATGCATTTGCCTTCTTGGGATATAGGCAAATGCAGAAACATGATGCTTGTTTAAATTTGGTGTTAAGGTGTTAAATGTGGTTTGCACATTTGAATGGATGAATTGTTTTCATAGTGATTTGATGATTAGTTTGAATATGATTGAAATTTATGATTTTTTTAAGAAGAAAGTTAGAATACATGGTTTTATGAAAGGGATAAAGGGTTTTATATTTTCTATTTCTATGATTTTTGAGTTTAGCTTTGAGTTGGACAATAGAATTGGGATTGAGATTGGGATAAAATTAAGGGTTAACATTAACTTGATTAGATTTCTAGGGTATGAGGGTTTTGAATTGATAGGTTTGGGTAGGTTTAGAAGGGGGTGATAATCTCTGGTGTTAAGTAGGGTTTTGAGAGTGGGATGGTGAAGCAAAGTTTGTTTAGATAAGGTGTTACCAGAAGGAAACAACTTTAATTCGGTATAAAATCTTCTAGATTTCCAAAGGATAGTAAAATGAGATTGAGAATTGTGACCTTGCTGATTTAATAACTGATTGTGAATGTGATTTGAACAATGATTTTCCATAAAATTTGTGTGATTCTTGATGTGATTTTGACTATAAGTGAGTTGTAAACCCTTGCTAAACTGATTAACTTCCATAACTTAGCTTAAACATGAAATCCGTCCGAAAAAACGGTAAGAAGAGACCAGAAACCGGCGGAAAAGAGTCGTTGAAAAGAAAAGACAGAAACAAACGGCTAGAATTCAGGCATGAGAGACAAATTCATGCGGAGAGAAAGAGAGACACAGGTATTTACAGCTTCTTCAAAGATCAATGTGCTTGTTTCATATGTGACACCACTTTAAAGAAATCATTTGATATTTATCTATTATATTAGGAAATAACACTATACTAGAAAATAATATTATTAAATATGATGAGTATAAAATTTTAATCTTCAACCCATAAGCTTCTATATATTTTATAAGTCTTGTTAACTTGTATACCCGTATTTATATTAAGCTTCACTAAAATAACAATTATTTGCATTGGAAACAAATTTTGTTTGTTTTATTGCATTAGAAACAAGATTTGTTGTTTTCAATGTAAGAAAAACAAATTTCTAGTAGAACAAAAAAAAAACTATTTCTAATGAAATAAAATAAATTTTTATTAAACTATACGGGTATACAAGCTAACAAAAGATTCATATAGGTGTCACTCATTTATCGATAGATATTATTTTTATTTTTATTTTTAGATCATTTTATTGATAAAATCGTAACTAGGGTGGGAAGACATCCTCTATGTGAAACTCTTGTATGCCATGTCATCTTAACATTAGTTATAGAGGTTAGGGTTGGAAAAATATTTTAGAGAAAATGGATGTGTATCTTATGTGGATGAAGATTTTTTTTCTTCACATACATTCCATTGGATATGCTTTTATTTAGGTGGTTGCTATCATTAATTAACAACCTAAACACTCAATTAAATCTCTCACTCCAGAATAAAATTAACACTGGTGGAGTTTACCCGTTCTCCTATTGGTTGGTGAACGTAACCACGTCCTCTCATTGGCTTGTACAGAAACTATTCATACATGTTGGATGGAATTTGGTAGTATATGGTGCATTGATGAGAGAGAAAGACGGTATAAGAGAGAAGAAAATAATATAATGTTTGGGAAATAACCTATAATAAGGAAAAGATTACCACAAATATTTATTAGACGCTCCTCTTTGCACATGTTTAGACTGTGTGGCTAAGTTGGTTATCCATGTTTGTTTAATCAGAATGAGGTGTTTATTTAGATGGTTGTTATCATTGACAACCTAAACACTCAATTCAATTTCTCACTCCAAAATAAAACTAGAACTGATTGAGTTTACCCGCTCTTTCATTGGTTGGTGGCCGTAACCGCATCCTTTTATTGGTTCAGACAAAAACCATTCGTACCCGTTGGATGGAAGTCGATGGTATATGGTGCGTTGATAAGATAGAAAAGTGATGTGATGAGAGATAAGAAAATAATATTAGGGTTTGGGAAAAAATATAGAATAAGGAAAATATAACCCGAATATTTACTGGGCGTCCCTCTTTGCACATTTTAGAATGTGTGGCTTAGTTGGTTACCATGTTTGCTTAATCAGGCTGAAATGTTTACTTAGGTTGTTGTATCAATAAGCTAGATGCCCAATTCAATCTATCACTCCAGAATAAAACTAGCAGTGCAGAGTTTACCTGTTTTTTCCTTGGTTGGTGAATGTAACCGCGTTCTCTCATTGGCTCGGACATAAACCCTTCGTACCCGTTGGATGTAAGTCAGTGGTATATGATGCGTTGTTAGGGAAACGTGTGGTACAGATTGGGTGTGTGGTTGTTACCCACGTGACGGATGGCATTCATCTCTTGCGTTAATGAATAAACTAATTTTCTTATTTTCCTCTTATTTTATTTTCTCACATCTAATTTTCCCTCACTACAAGCTCTTTATCCTTCTTTTTATTTAATTTTTTTTTGTTTCTTTATGGTATTTAAATTTATTTTGTCTCTTTATCCTTCTCACTACAAGCTCTTTATCCTTCTTTATCCTAATCTTCATATATATATAACATGTTTCTATAAAAATATATTCATTATCTTCTGGTTCGATTTTATGTGGTCCATGTGATGTCAAGAAAAGTTATTTGTAATTTCAAAAAAAAATTATATTGCACTTTCAGGTTGTCCTATGATAAGCTAATGCCCATTTTTTATGAAGGTCAAGCTGAAAAACCGCACCAGTTACATTATTTTTTTCCAAAAAAAAATTCAGGTCAATTATGTTATCCATGACACCTTTGTGTAGGGCTGTCAATGGGTTGGGTCCATCCGGGCACCACTAAATCCAGAACCGAACCTTATTATAAAACTCGGGTCCGGCTGCTAGCGATTTCGGGTTTGTAGATAGTGGGTTTTTGAAGAGGGTCTGAATTGTAAAATCTCTCTTCTTCCTAATTGCAGGAACATGGAAGTATTCGCGCATATTTGCGCACATATTTCTGACTTCACATCAGAATAGGAAATACTATATTTCTACTTATATATTCCACAAGCGAATTAAGAATAGAGTTTCTCTAAAAAACTATAGGCATTCTCAACTGATCATGTAACCTCTCTAATACTCACAATATTTGTGCCATATTAAATCAGTCTCAAGTCACACAAATTTTACGGTTGAATTCCATGAACTCATCTCGAATGTGCATCGATGCTCTAATAACATCCATCAAATTTGGGAGTAGCTAATGCTAAATTCCCAAAATACATTCTAGCTTAACGCCTTGTTCGCAATGAACACATCACAAATTGTTCTCCTGAGCCTAAAGTATAACAATTTAGCACTTTGCTTAAAGATAAGCCACGAATTATGCGTCACTCCGCTTGGACGCGCCACAAACAAGGAGCAATTCCTTCAAAGATGCATTGTGCCTCTGAGCTAGGATAACCCTAGCCTTTTCTTTCATTAGCACTAGGCTAGCACTAGCCACCTGGTTTAGCACCACATTGGTGCTAGCTCCTTACCCTAGCGCTAAAAGCGCTAACTTCCCTTGGCTAGTGCGTCTCATCCTAGCGACGTCTTGGCGCAACGTCCCAGCAAGCGTGTCACATCCTAGCAGCGTCCTTGAGCAACATCGCTTCAGCCACGAACGTCCCAGCACAAGCACATCCCATCTAGGAAGCTCCCTTGGAGCAGCGTCCCAGCCTAGTAGCTCCCTTGGCGCAGCGTTCCATCCTAGCAACTCCCATGGCACAGCGTCCCAACCTAGCAGCTTCCTTGGTAGCAGCGTCTCGGCCAAAACTTCCTTGGCCACAAGCTTTCTTGATGCAAGTGTCCTTGGCGCAAGCTTCCTTGACCAGAAGCGCTAGCACATCTCCTTTTGCACAAGCCTTCTAACTGCTTCCTTTAGAAATACGTTATTCTTCTTAGTACTGGCCTAATATCACTTTTATCCTTATATAGTTATCTAATAAGCCTATTTGCCAGAAAAGCTCCTCGCAATATTGGTTTTAAAACACTTTCAGAATTATGCCTTGCTACTTCTAAGCTGGATTTTGGGCATTAAAACAACCATGTTACTCCCAAGTTGGTACCTAACCACTAAAGCTAACAGACTTGACACTGATCAGTCTAATTACCAAATCAGTGAGTATCGCAACTTGCCTCACTGACTTAACAACTCATTTGACTTGACTTGACTTAGTCAAAACAGTAGTGGTTCACGACTCCACTATCATTCTACGAGACATTAAATACAACACATTAAGGGATTCTCATTGGGGTACTGGTCTTGCGGTCTACGACAATCGTGCATTGTGGCAACACATCCACGAACAAGAAGGTAATAAGCAGTGGAACGATTACACAGCAGTTAAGAGGATGAGGATTAGTGGTCATACAAGTCTTCCCTGCTTTTCGGACATGAATCTACTACATTCTCAAGAATCGTCACTTCTCCATCTCTCCCTAACTTCCACCACTTACGAGAAATCAGTGTGTCTCCTCATAAATATAAATAGATAGCTTCATCCATTATAAACATAAACCAATACAAAATTAGTGATTCATCCCAGAGATAATCCATTATTCTTTACACACAACAATTACTCATCACACTGAGAATTTCTCAACCTTATTTGTTTACTTCCCATATGAACTACCTAATCTTCTCCACCTTTATTATCGAAACAGGACGTGAACGGCCATTTCTTGGCTTAGGCTCGTCCTGTTCGAGCTTGATCTCTCGAACCTACTTGAAAGTACCATTTTACAGTACATTTGTTTTTACCCTAAAATAGGGTCCGGTTCCTAAATTAGTAGACCCAGAACCGAACCTGATAATAGCCCCCGGGTACCCATCGGTTTCGGGTACCCGTTGGGTATTAACAAAACTATGAAAAACAATTTCAAAATCTTAATATCTTTTTCTTTTTGGCTTCAATCCAAATTAATTTTATAAAAATTTATTTTTATTTATTTATTAATGTTCTAAATAAAGATTAAATATAAAAAAAAAATCAACGCCAAACTAGCAAAAGACTTAGAATTTTGCTAAAATAATAAATTAAAGAATGAATAACTGGATACCCAATACCCACGGGTACCCGACGGGCATTATCCGTTTGGAGCCGTTAAGATTTCGGGTCAAATCGAGCAATATCCGTCGGGTCCTAAGTTGAGAGTGTTTCCAACATGATGAGCTAATCACCATTGCTGGGGCGACGGAGGAAGCCATTTTTTCAATAATAAAGTGGTAATTCTTATTTTATTAATTTTTTACAACTATTTTATAATTATTTGCTTTGAATTAAATTTGGAAAATATGATTTTTATCAATTAGTTGTGTTTTCTTTTGATGGTTCATGCTTAGCTTAGAGCTTTTGATGTCTCATACTTTTTATTTACAACTAATATTTTGGAAATCTAACTTTGGCAATATTTTGAATAAATTGAATATATGAATTGCAAAATAAGTATTAATGTTTAATCACTTGAAAAATTGGCTAAAGGTGGAATACTTAGTCTCAGTTCTTTCCATAATTCTTGAATCAGTTCTACTTTAATTTTCTTTATTTTTAGTATTAAAAATTAGGTTTAAAAATCAAAATTTTACAAGTCTGAGTATCGAATCTTTTACCACTGTTTTAAAACAACATCAAATTTTTGGCGCTCCGACGCAGACTTGTCTTTAGGCTTAGAGTTTTAAATTTATTTTTAGGTTTTTATTTTTGTTTTTAGTATTATTTTTACTTTGTTATATTTTACGTTTCTTTGGGTGTTTATCTTTATGCTATGTTTTGGATTTTGGATTAAAAGGAAATTGAGCCAAAGACTTTGGTGATTAAAGACTTGGAGTTAAAGTTAAAGTTAAAAGAACGGAAAAGAAGACATTTTTAGTTAGATTTTATTTTTATTTGTTAGATTTTATTTGTTGCTCTTTCTGTTTAGAAAATTGTATTAGAAAATCTTTGATTATTCCTGTGATTTTTCTTTTATTTTTGGACACCATTGGACTTTATTTTGGGACTTTGGACATTATTATTATTTTTAAACCCTACAGAAGGGTAATTTAAATATAAACTGCAACATTGAAGGACGACAATTACGATATTCTCCCGGCCCCTGATGTGATAAAATATAGTGGTAAAAAGAGGTTCGATTCTCAGACTTGTGAAGATTTAATTTCAGACCTAATTTTAATTAAAGAAAATAAAATAGATTAAAATAAAGATGACTTTTTAAAAATATGGGGAAGAACTAGGATTCAGGATTCCACTTTTAACCAATAAATCAAGTGATAGTAATTTTAATCATGCAATTAAAACATTTTATTTTGATTCTAAAGCATTGCAAAAATAGATTTTCAAAACCACAACTGTATAACACAATCATGGAGCATCTAGGGAACTAATTCGAGGCATGCACCATCTAACGGAATCACAGTTGCTTAATAAAAATCTTTTAAATCAATTTTCAATCAAGGCAATTAATCATAAATAAATTGCATAAATAAATTAATTAAATACATACCACTTAATTATTAGAGAAAAAACTTCCTCCGTCATCCCAGTGATGGTGATTAGCTCATTGTAGAGAAAATATGCTCAAAACAATCTTTCATTGATCAAAAAGTGTTTACAATGGCTTAAAAGAAGTAACACAGCCAATTTGATACGCTTATAAGCGTTACAGTGAAGTGGTTCAGCGTGTTACAGCAGCAGAAAAGCAACAGGAAACAAGCAACAGATATAAGTGTAACTGATGAAGACAACTGTTGAAGCAGCTGAAAAAATAGCGACAGTTCCAGCGAAAATGAACGACAGTTCGCTGGAGCTGTTTGTTCTTCACCTTCTTCTTCACGTGAGCAGCAGCTGAAAAATGGTGTTGTCTGTATACTTTTTCCAGTGGTTCTCTCCCCCTTCTCTTCACTTATCTTGGTATTTATAGGGTATACAAACCCTAGCAAGTGTTCTAATCCCAATAGAAATCTTTAAAACTTATCCAAATCCTATTCTAAATCTCCACAGCGTGAATATCATTTTCCGGCTACAACTCGGATTTGAAGCAATTTTTCCGGCTTTAATCTCTGTTTCTTCACGTGTTTAATCATGTTTTCATCTCTACTTGCTTTTGGGTCAAATTAAAAGTCCAAAAATCCCAAGAATCACGTAAAACATGTTCGCAGCAATCTTCTCTTCGTGAAGCAAAATTTCCCGCCATTTTCGGTTTCAAAATTCAAAGAAGGGGTGCCCCCAATCCAAAGTGTGGGTGCCTTAATCCATTTTCCCAGGTGCCTTTAACACTTTTCGAGCCAATTTTTCCGCAAATGTTTATTTCTCAAAAATACCTACAAAGACATAAAAAAGACATAATAAGTGTAAAATCGAGTACTATCGAAGCAGATATTCGGGCGCAATATAGACACAAAAATGTGCCTATCAAATACCCCCAAACTTACTATTTTGCTAGTCCTCGAGCAAACTAATAAAATAAAATCCTAACTCGCGACTACATTTAGCATATGCAGTAAGCCGTTAAACCCCTAGGTGTCCCTAGTGGACGAGTTTTGTCTCGTGAGGGTTTACAAGAGGTATACCCACAAAACCTTTACTCTAGATTTTAGAAACTCGTGAACGATTAAGGATAGACACTAAACAAGCTACTTAGTTGGTTTACTCAATTCATCGGCTATGGGAATCATTACCCTATATTAGTCCAATTGTTGTACACGAGTGTTTACTCAAGCATACTAAAATTCATAAGACAACAGAGCTCTACTCAGATAATTGTTGAACCACAAGACTCAGAATCTATCCCAATTAATCACATGAAAAGATTTAGAAGATGGACATAGAAATATGAAGGTTGCACATGTTGACTAAGGTGAACGGTGTTTTCCATATCTGTCTGAAGGTCAGTGCCAGGATGAATCCTAATAGATTGAGATACATGGTCTTAAACTTAATAAATATCGACTCAACTGGTATATACAAGGGTCCCAGCGATCGATTTATTGAAAATAAAACGATAAATATATTGACAACATGATTGGATCAAATTGAATCCAAGCGCATGGTTCTTATCAGCATCTTACATGATAGTTCCCATGGATCCTGCGTTCCACGCTTGCTTAGGCGACGGAGACAGGGAGAACACACACATATTGCTATCAAAGTGTCAATATTGTTTTTTTTTTTGTCTCAAAATAAAGCAAGAATCGGGCTTGATCTCAAACACTCTATTTCATCCCAGTGGCGATAACAATTTGATACTGGGACCCACCAAATCACTTAGAGAAACACAAAATTATAAAAGTAAAAACAGAAAGTGATATGGTCGAGATAGACTCCGAGATGTGGTGACAGCTATCATGCTATTTCTAACACCTGAACTCTGTCCTTCTATGAATAGACCATTCAAATGGGTACACCAATTCCTATAGAAAAAGAGCTAAGTTTCCACCTACCTAGAGTGGTTAGTGTCATCCTGAAGTGTTCACAGGTTTCTAAATTCTAGAGCTTTATTATTTCACTAAAAAGTTTCTCCTTTACCCCCAAACTTAAATTAAACAGTGTCCTCAATGTTTCTAAAGATGAATGATTAAAAATACGAACCAGGAGAAACTGTTACCACTTCACGAAAAGGAGTTAAGGAAAGATATTACCGTGTTTCATGAGCATGGGTTACCTCCCAAGAAGTGCTAAGTTTAAAGTCTTCATCCAGACTAGGAAAGAATTAGTCACCTTATTAAATCATATAGCAATAGTCGGAACAACTGTGGGTCATCTGAATCAAATAATGCTATCACAAATAAGAGGAAACAACAAAAGGCCAAGAAAATGAACAAACCGAGCACACCCTTATCTAGTTTTCTGTTTACAACAACTACTTCTAGTTGTGGTTCAGGTTCAGGCTCTATAAAAGGGTCTAGATAAAATATTTTCATGGGTTGGATTTCCTCATAGGCAGGATCAACAGGATCAGGTTGTAAAGTCTGGAAAAACTCAACTAAGAACTTAGAAGCACATAATAATAACCTGAATAATTGTGGATCCTCAAAGTCAATCAGATTTGACCCACACAGTTGACTACTATGAAGGTGGTCATTTTTAAACAAATGTGTCGATTCTAATCTCCTACAATATTTAGGCTTAGTCTCAAAACTTAATAACTGACACATTTGAAATTCTAACGTTCCCACATATGGAAGAAAATATTTTGGTGGGAAAACAAAGTCAATCTGGGTATTATCGCCTAGGTAAACCACATCGACCAGAGGATGGGTTTCTAACAACTGAACTTCTTTATGGACATGATTAGGTTCAGGAAACAGTTCTTGAAGATAATCTCTTAATATGGTAGAGGCAGAAACATCAAGTCCCAAGTGAGGGACTTCTAAAAGAGTCAAAGGTAAAGCACGGGGAGAATGATAATCACCCCCAAACTTAGAATTTTGGGTGTCTCTAGATAGAGTCACAATTTCCTTAATTTCTAGATCCTCAGATTCTCGAAAATTGTCAATTGCTTCTTCTAAGTTATAATCAAGTGGTGTATCCTCACTCATATTTAAAATCTCTACGGGTCTATCTTGGTTATCTACAACTATTGTTTCTAAATCGTTGGACTCTAAAATAGTATTCTCAGGATAAACCCGTTCCTCTAAACCATTATCGGTTTCAAAACAAGAGAGTTCTACATCGTCTAAAACAGTGGTATCTCTAGTCAAATCCTCTTCCTTTTGAATAGGTGAATAATCATTAAAATTATTTGAATTTGAACTAGAAATAACATTATCATCGTGAAGCACAACTGGAGTGATAATTTCTTGATCACTCTGCCTGTATATTTCAAGTTCTTCATCAACACTATCCTTATCATCATAATAACATGAAGATGTTTGAACCTCGTCTAAATAAGTAGTGTTACCAATTCTATCCTCGTCCTCTTGACTAGGTGAATAATTATCAAGGGTAGCACTATATTGGCAATTAAGATCATTTTGAGCAATATTATTATTTGCAGAAATTTCATTCATACTTAATACGAACCTATTTTTATCCTCAATCATCTACTTTTTATTCTCATCTATCAGCTTGAGGATGTCTTCTAGAGTACGAGTTGGGCTACTAATTGTCACCCCCATACTTAATTTAAGCTCATGTGTTGCCTCAGATAACTTCTTGAGTGATTCTTCTAGAGGTATACTAGGTTCATGGGGAGTACTGTATTGCATCTGCTTTAGGGCATCCATCCAAGATAACGAACTCAAATCATCATGGGGAGTACTAGATTGCAACTGCTCGTGTGATTCTTCTAGAGGCATACTAGGTTCATGGGGA
>JAJJMC010027712.1:1719487-1858070 GCA_023531435.1 Papaver californicum | reverse complement strand
ATGGGGAGTACTAGATTGCAACTGCTCGTGTGATTCTTCTAGAGGCACACTAGGTTCATGGGGAGTACTATATTGCATCTGCTTTAGGGCATCCCTCCAAGACAAATAACTCGAATTTTGCTTATTTTCGTGTTCATAAGACGGGTGCATGTATGAATAGTAATTGGGACCACCTTGGTATGAGGAATAACCCCCAAAAGGTTGGTGATGGTCCTGATTACTATCCATACCATGTTGATAGTACGGATAATGTCTATTTTGAAATTCGGTCGGATATACATTGTATTGGTCCTCATAATACCAGTTCGATATTTTCTAACAAAAACTTCCTAATATATACAAAAATAAACTCTAAAAATAAATCCTACCGGAAGGGGTTCTAAATATACACAAGCAAGGCCGACTCAACCAAATCAAACCTATTGAATCTAGCGAACAAAAAGCATGATGGTTCCACTTAGATTGTTTCTAGACCAGCTTCTATTCTTTCAAAAGGCAACTGGTTACAATTTTAGCAAACCTCTCAGAACGATCCGAATTAGATTAAGTCGAAGAGAAACAGGATAAGCTCTAAGGAGCTTTGATAACCCTGTCTCTTTGGCACTTTTCCCTAGGTTACAAGGCGGCTCTAACCAACTTAAAATAATCTTCCTGAACTTCGAGTTAGGCTAATAAAGTAACCAGTACAGTCCTTTTGAACGATTTTCTAATAAGCTCGATACCCTATAGGTCTCTTTCTAGTCAAAATTTTAAGGTTTTAGGTTCGCGTTTGGTAACGTGTTCCTAAAGCGGGCAAGAAGGAAACGGTGATGAAATCCGAGTCCTTATCTTCTATGGCAAGTTCTTGCCCTTTACGAGAAAAGTAAGTCCGTTTTCAGTTCCTCAACATATATGCATACGAAGGAATACAGTAAACCCACTTGCAGGGGATTCGTGGGTTGATCGAGTCTTACCTCCCGTACCAGACGGGGGATGAATCAGTTGTAGTCGACTCGGGCCACCGACTCCTGTGTCAGTGTGCGAACCCAAGGGGCCGAGACAATATCGTAATTGTCGTCCTTCCCTGTAGCAGTTTATATTTAATAATACCCTTCCGCAGGGTTTAAAAATAAATAAAGTGTTCAAAGTCCCAAAAATAATGTCGAAAAAAGTGTCCAAAATAAAAGAAAAATTACAGAAATAATACAAATTCCTAATACAATTTTCTAAAAAAAAAAATCTAAAATAAAATAAAATCTAATTAATAAAAATCTTCGTCTTCTTTTTCGTTTTTTAAGCTTTAACTTTTAACTCCAAGTCTTTAGCTTTTATTTCAAGTCTTTGGCTCACTTTCTTTTCGATCCAAAATTCAACCTGTAGCAAAAAGAGAAATACCAAAAGAAACGTAAAATAGAACAAAGTAAAATAATAAAACTAAAAATAAAACTAAAAATAAAACCTAAAAATAAATCTAAAACCCTAAACCTAAAAACAAGTCCGCGTCGGCGGCGCCAAAAATTGATGTGATAAAATATAGTGGTAAAAGAGGTTCGATTCTCAGACTTGTGAAGATTTAATTTCAGACCTAATTTTAATTAAAGAAAATAAAATAGATTAAAATAAAGATGACTTTTTAAAAATATGGGGAAGAACTAGGATTCAGGATTCCACTTTTAACCAATAAATCAAGTGATAGTAATTTTAATCATGCAATTAAAATATTTTATTTTGATTCTAAAGCATTGCAAAAATAGATTTTCAAAACAACAACTGTATGACACAAGCATGGAGCATCTAGGGAACTAATCCGAGGCATGCACCATCTAACGGAATCACAATTGCTTAATAAAAATCTTTTAAATCAATTTTCAATCAAGGCAATTAATCATAAATAAATTGCATAAATAAATTAATTAAATACATACCACTTAATTATTAGAGAAAAAGCTTCCTCCGTCATCCCAGTGATGGTGATTAGCTCATTGTAGAGAAAATATGCTCAAAACAATCTTTCATTGATCAAAAAGTGTTTACAATGGCTTAAAAGAAGTAACACATCCAATTTGATACGCTTATAAGCGTTACAGTGAAGTGGTTCAGCGTGTTACAGCAGCAGAAAAGCAACAGGAAACAAGCAACATATATAAGTATAACTGATGAAGACAACTGTTGAAGCAGCTGAAAAATAGCGACAGTTCCAGCGATAATGAACGACAATTCGCTGGAGCTGTTTGTTCTTCACCTTCTTCTTCACGTGAGCAGCAGCAGAAAAATGGTGTTGTCTGTATACTTTTTCGGGTGGTTCTCTCCCCCTTCTCTTCACTTATCTTGGTATTTATAGGGTATAAAAACCCTAGCAAGTGTTCTAATCCCAATAGAAATCTTTAAAACTTATCCAAATCCTATTCTAAATCTCCACAGCGTGAATATCATTTTCCGGCTACAACTCGGATTTGAAGCAATTTTTCCGGCTTTAATCTCTGTTTCTTCACGTGTTTAATCTTGTTTTCATCTCTACTTGCTTTTGGGTCAAATTAAAAGTCCAAAAATCCCAAGAATCACGTAAAACATGTTCACAGCAATCTTCTCTTCGTGAAGCAAAATTTCCCGCCATTTTCGGTTTCAAAATTCAAAGAAGGGGTGCCCCCAATCCAAAGTGTGGGTGCCTTAATCCATTTTCCCAAGTGCCTTTAACACTTTTCGAGCCAATTTTTCCGCAAATGTTTATTTCTCAAAAACAAAGACATAAAAAGTGTAAAATCGAGTACTATCGAAGCAGATATTCGGGCGCAATATAGACACAAAAATGTGCCTATCAGCCCCTCGGGTTCGTACACTGACACAGGAGTCGGTGGCCCGAGTCGACTACAACCGATTCATCCCCCGTCTGGTACGGGAGGTAAGACTCTATCAACCCACGAATCCCATGCAAGTGGGTTTACTGTATTCCTTCATATGCATATATGTCGAGGAACTGAATACGGAATTATTTTCTAGTAAAGGGCAAGAACTGGCCATACAAGATAAGGACTCTGATTTCATCACTGTTTCCTTCTTGCCCGTTTTAGGAACACGTTACCAAACGCAAACCTAAGCTTAAAATTTTGACTAGAAAAAGACCGATAGGGTAACGAGCTTATATGAAACTCGTTCAAAGGGACTGTATTGGTTACTTTGTTAGCCTAACTCAAAGTTCAAGAAGATTATTTTAAGTTGATTAGAGCCGCTTTGTAACCCAAGGAAACGTTGCCAAAGAGACAGGGTTATCAAAACTCCTTAGAGCTTATCATATTTTTGTTCGACTTAATCTAATTCGGATTGTTCTAAGAAGTTTGCTAAAACTGTAACTAGTTGCCTTTCGAAGGAAAAGAATCTGGTCTAGAAACAATCTAAGTGGAGCCATCATGTTTTTTGTTTGCTAGATTCAATAGGTTTGATTTGGTTGAGTCAGCCTTGCTTATTGTTGTTTAGAATTCCCTTCCAATTAGGATTTATTTTTTTAGTTTTTTTTAGTTTTTTTTAGTATATGCCAAGACCGCTTGAAATCATCACTGAGCGAGCTTGAAAAAGAGACACTCTAGGTCGTTTGATTAGTGAAAAACCTAGTAGTTTTGTCGCTGGAAACGAGGACCTCGAAGACTCTTCTTTTGAGGGCCCTGTTTTTGGAAATTTTAATTTTGAGAACTTGACATTATGTGAAGAAGTTACTTATAGTCCTTTGATAGAGCCAACAATGGCAACTTTAAAAGCTTTGTTGAACCCGACTAGGACTTCTCGTCCATCATGTATCAAGTTAGCTGAATCTGAAGCAAACTATAAGTTGAAACCTGGGACCATACAGATGCTCCCAATATTCTTAGGGAAAGAAAATGAAAACCCATGTTTCCATGTTAGGGATTTTGAGGAAATATGTAGTACCACCAGGATTAAGAACCTAGATGACGAAGAATTCAAACTTAGATTGTTTCCTTTTTCACTAAGAGACAAAGCCAAATATTGGTTATATATAGTTTGACTTCTGAGTCAATTGAAACCTATGAATAACTTACATCTGCCTTTTTCCAGAAGTTTTTCCCTAGGCACAAAGCATCATCTATTAGGCATCAGATTTTCACATTTGCTCAACAAGAGGGAGAATCTTTATATAGGTATTTGGAAAGGTTCAATGACTTATTATCACAATGTCCTTATCATGGTTTAGAAAAAGTAAGGCTAGTTCAGATCCTCTACGAGGGTTTATATTATTCGACAACAACCATGGTTGAGTCTTTATGCACAGGTGGGTTTGAAAATAAAATCGTCGATGGTGTGATGATATTTTTGAATGAAATCGCCGAAAAAACCCAGAAGTGGGAAAACAGTAGGGAGCCCCAGAAAAAATTCTTCTAAGTATAGGAAATTTCAATAGGGTAAAAGGATCTTTTGAATCAGATGCCAAAATAGCAGTTATATCAAAAAGGTTAGAAGCCTTAGAATTGAGTCAATCTAGTTGTGGAATTGAGCCCAAATCATTTTGGTAAGGATAGATTCTTGAAGAGCAAGCCCATGCTCTTTATAATAACACTAGATTTGATAATCATCAGAAGTTTGACCATTATTCAGAAACCTATAACCCTGGTTGGAGAAACCATCCTAACCTTTCTTGGTCTAAGGGCTAGAGTCAAGGTCAGTCTAGTAATTCTAAGGTTCCCCCAGGTTTTGGTTATACTAAGAATCCTTCAGGACCGGCACAATTTCAGAATATGATAGATAAGATGATCATGAGTTTAGCAGAGTCTCTCGCCTTATTAACTCGGAAAACTAAAGATTTTCAGCAGTTTGTCAACCAAAGTTTACGAGAAAATCAAAAGATCGTTCAGACTAACAGTCAGGCTATTTCCAATTTAGAAACCCAGGTTGGTCAAATCGTTGAGTCTTTGAGAGAAAGAGAAAAAAGCAAGTTCCCTAGTCAACCACACCTCAATCCTAGAGGAGTTTATGAAGTATCTTCTGGTGAGAAATCATTAAATAAAGTGAATGCAATTAGAACCCTCAGGAATGGTAAAGTGGTAGACAACAAGGTAACTATGCATGTTAGTGAACATATTGTAGTTCACCCTTCTGAGCTAGTAGCTGAAGAGACTGATAAATTCTCTAAAGAGCCCGATGCAGTTCCTCATAAGCCAGATTTTGTGCCTAGAGCCCCGTTCCCACAACTTTTAGCACCAACAAAGAAGGAATCCAATTTTAACGATATATTGGATGTTTTTAAGCAAATCACTATAAACCTTCCATTTTTAGATGCAATTAGGCAGATTCCTACTTATGCAAAGTTCCTTAATGATATCTGTACGCGAAAGCGAAAGCTTAGTGTACAAAAGAAAGCCTTTTTAGTTAGTCATGTAAGTTCAATTATCCAGAAAAATACAACTCCTAAGTACAAAGACCCAGGGTCCCCAACCATTTCTTGCACAATAGGTAACTACCGTGTTGAGAAAGTGTTACTTGACTTAGGAGCCAGTGTGAACTTACTTCCGTACCATGTGTATCTCCATCTAGGACTTGGTAATTTTAAATCTACTCAGATAACACTGCAATTAGCTGATAGGTCTGTGAAAATTCATCATGGTGTCATAGAGGATGTTCTTATTGAGGTCGATAAGTTTATTTATCCAGTGGATTTTGTTGTTCTTGATACCCAACCTGTCCCTGACCCATAGAATCAGATACCTATGATATTAGGTCGCCCATTTTTAGCTGCATCTAATGCGATCATTAACTGTCAAAATGGTATTATGAACTTATCTTTTGGTAATATGACTATTGAGCTGAATATTTTCAATATTAGTAAGTAACCACCTGAGCTAGATAACACGTGCATTGAAGAGGTGAACATGATAGGAACATTAGTTCAGGAGTCATTGCCAAACACTTTGTTAGAAGATCTGTTAGAAAAATGCCTATCCCATTTTGGGTTTGATTTTGATGATGATAGTGTGATTAATGAGGTGAATGCTTTGTTAGATTCATCCCCTTTGATAGACACTAGTAATGGATGGAAACCTAAGTTCGAACCACTACCAGTTTCTAAGTCAACCCTAATTCCTTCTCTATAAGAGCCTCCTAAGTTGGACCATAAACAACTACCAGATACTCTGAAGTATGTGTATTTAGGCCCATCTGAGACTTTGCTTGTGATTGTAGCATCCGACTTGGATAGTAACCAGGAAAGTAGGCTAGTGACCGTGCTTAAGGCCAATAAGGAAGCTTTAGGGTGGACCATAGCAGACATTAAGGGTATAAGTCCTAATATTTGTACGCATTGGATTCATTTAGAGGATGATATCAAACCGTCTAAGAAGATGCAACGTCGACTTAACCCTAACATAAAAGAAGTATTTCGAACTGAGGTGCTTAAGTTGTTAGATGCGGGTATTATCTACCCTATCTCAGACGGTAAGTGGGTCAGCCCAGGTTGTTCCCAAGAAATCAGGTATCACTGTAGTCTACAATGATAACAATGAGTTAATCCCAACCCGAGTGACCACGAGGTGGCGTGTTTGTATTGACTATAGAAAAATGAACAAGGTCACAAGGAAGGACCATTTTCCCCTTTCTTTCATCGACCAAATGCTTGAGAGATTAGCTGGGCATAGCCATTATTGCTTGGTATATGGTTTTTCTGGTTATAATCATATTGTTATTTCCCCAGAAGACCAAGAGAAAACCATTTTAACCTGTCCCTTTGGTACCTTTGCGTATAGACGTATGCCTTTCGGGTTGTATGATGCACCCGCTACTTTCCAGTGTTGTATGATGAGCATATTTCCTGACATGGTAGAACGGTTTTTAGAGGTCTTTGTGGATGATTTTTCAGTATTTGGGTCATCTTTTGATGAGTGCTTGCATCATTTGACATTAGTGTTGACTAGATGTAAGGAAAAGAATTTAGTGCTTAATTGGGAAAAAATGCCATTTCATGGTTCGATCAGAAATTGTTTTAGGGCATATCGTATCTTCTAAGAGTATAGAGGTAGAAAAAGCCAAAGTTGACCTTATTAAGACTTTAGAGGTTCCCAAAACGGTATGAGATGTTAGGTCATTCTTAGGGCATGCAGGTTTTTATCGTCGATTCATTAAGGATTTTAGCTTGATTTCTAGACCTCTTTGCAATCTGCTTGTAAAAGATGTTAAGTTTGTCTTTGATGATGCTTGTTTAGAGGATTTTGAGAAGCTTAAGACCTTACTCACTACCTACCCCATAGTCTAGGCAATTGGAACCTACCCTTTAAGATAATGTTTGATGCTTCAGATTATGCTATTTGTGTTGTGTTAGGTCAGCGAGAAAACAAATTACTTCATGTGATTTACTATGCTAGCAAAACTCTTAATGATGTCCAACTGAACTACACCACCATAGAGAAGGAATTGTTATCCTTTTTTTTTTCCTTAGACAAGTTTAGATCCTATCTCTTAGGTTCTAAGGTCATAGTCTTTACTGATCATGCTGCTTTCAAGTATCTTCTATCCAAGAAGGATACTAAACCTAGATTGATTAGATGGATCCTTTTTTTACAAGAATTAGTTTAGATGGTCCAAGAAGTATCTTTTGTCCAAGAAGGAAAATGTAGTAGCAGACCACTTGTCTAGGCTTCTTTTTGATTCCCCTGATGATTCGCCTCCCGTGAGGGATAATTTTCCTGATGAACAACTTTTTCTTGTTTCCCGATTTCCTTGGTATGTGAATATAGTGAACTATCTTGTTATTGTTCGAATGCCCCAACATTGAGGTAAACAAGATCGTTCTAGGTTTTTAGCCGAGGTAAAACATTTCTTTTGGGACGATCCTTACATGTTTAAGTATTTTCCAGACCAGATTATTAGGAAATGTATACCTGAGAATGACCAGTCCAGTATTATTTCCTTTTGTCATGATCATGCTTGTGGTGGTCACTTTAGTGCTAAGAAGACTACTGCTAAGATATTGCAGTGTAGATTTTACTGGCCGTCGTTGTTTAAAGACTCCCACGGTTATTGTGCTGCTTGTGAGTATTGTCAGAAGTTAGGAACCATTTCCCGCAGAAATATGATGCCTTTGAACCCTGTTTTAGTCATTGAGGTCTTTGATGTGTGGGGCATTGATTTTATGGATCCTTTTCCTAATTCCTTTGGTTATTTTTACATCCTTGTCGCTGTAGACTATGTACCTAAGTGGGTATAGACGGTTTCGTGTAAAACAAACGACCACAAGGTTGTGGTCCAGTTTTTGAATGATAACATATTTGCACATTTTGGTACACCGCGAGCTATAATTAGTGATGGAGGGTCACACTTTTGTAATCGACCGTTTAAGCTCTTGATGAAAAAATATGGTATTACCCATAAAGTAGCTACCCCATATCACCCACAAACTAGTGGTCAAGTAAAGGTTTCCAATAGGGAGATAAAACGTATTCTAAAGAAAAAAGTTAATCCTAATAGGAAAGATTGGTTATTGAGGCTTACTGATGCCTTATGGGCTTACCGTACTGCGTTTAAGACCCCCATAGGAATGTAACCTGCCCGTCGAGTTAGAACATAGAGCATATTGGGTTGTAAAGCAGTTAAATTTTTCACTAAACAAAGCAGGAGCTCACAGGAAGCTTCAGCTCAATGAGTTGGAAGAGAATCGGAAAGATGCATATGATAGTTCTAGGGAGTATAAGAACAAAATGAAACTTGTGCATGATAGAAATATTTTAAGAAAGTCATTTTCTCCAAGTCATTTTCTTCAGGTCATTTTCTTTTGTATGATACTCGTTTGCATCTATTCCCCGGGAAGTTACGCTCTCGGTGGACCGGTCCTTTTGTTGTTCGTACTATCTTTCCTCATGGTGCTATTGAGATTGAGACTCAAGATGGTAGAAATCCTTTCAAGGTTAATGGTCAGAGATTGAAACCATTTTTATAGCCTTTTCTTATAGGTGATGTTGAGGGGTCCCTCTGGAGGACCCTGTTTACTCTGATTGACCATCAAGGTTGTTTTTGTACATTAGTAAATTTTAGTTTTTAGGTTTTTATTTTTTGTCTAATTCTCCATAGAAGGATTGCTACGCTTCACCCAGATACTATCTTTCTGACTTACCTCTTTATTCCTCTTTTTACTTATCTATTGGTACTGCTCTTTATTTTGAAACATTAAGGACACTGTTTGGTTTAAGTTTGGGGGTAGGGGAGAAACTTTTTAGTGCAATAATAAAAACTCCAAAGTCTAGAATCTTCTGAAAAATTCAGGATGACACTAACCATTCTAGGTAGATAGAAACTTAGCTCCTTTTCTATAGGAATTGGTGTGCCCAGTTAAATAGTTTATTCATAAAAGGACATAGTTCATGTGTTAGAAATAACATGATAGTTGTCACCATATCTTGGAGTCTATCTCAACCATATCACATTTTGTTTTTATTTTTACAATTTTTGTGTTTCTCTAAGTGATTTGGTGGGGCACCAATATCGAATTGTTATCGCCATCAAGATGGAGTAGAGTGTTTGAGATCAAGCCCCATTTTTTATTAAAAAAAATAATCAAGTATTGACACTTTGATAGCAATATGTGTGTGTTCTCTCTGTCTCCGTCGCCTAAGCAAGCGTGGAACGCAGGATCCATGGGAACTATCATATAAGATGCTGATAAGGAGCATTTGTTTGGATTCATTTGATCCAGTCATGTTTTCAGTACATTTATAATTGTTTTATTTCCAATAAATGGGACCCTTGTATATACCAGTTGAGTCGATATTAGTATAAGGATTAAGACTAGTGGGCGTGTATCTCAGTCCATTAGGATTTATCCTGGCACTGACCTTCAGACAGATATGGGAAACACCGTTCACCTTAGTCAACATGCGCAAACTTCATCATCTCCATATTCATCTTCTAAATCTTTTCATGTGATTGTACTTTGATAGATTCTGAGTATCGTGGTTGAACAACTATCTAAGTAGAGCTTTGTTTTCTTATGAATTTTAGTACGCTTAGTGTAAACTCGTGTACAACAATTGGACTCATATAGGGTAATGATTCCCCTAGCCGAAGAATTTAGTATGCCAACTAAATAACTTGTTTAGTGTTTACCCTCAATAGTTCACATGTAGCTAGGATTTGGAGTAAAGGTTTTATGGGTATACCTCTTGTAAACCCTCACGAGACAAAACTCGTCTGATAGGGACACCTATGGGTTTAAAGGCTTATTACATATGCTAAATGTAGTCGTGATTCCTGCAAAAGTGAGTTGGGATTTTATTTTCTATATTATATTTGCTCCAGGACTAGCAAATAGTAAATTTGAGGGTATTTGATAGACACATTTTTGTGTCTAAATTGTGCTCAATTCTCTATTCTACTAGTGCTTGATTTTGTACTTATTATGGATTTTCATGTCTTTGTAGGTATATTTGAGAAATAAATATTTGTGGAAAAATCGGCTCAAAAAGTTGTTAAAGGCACCCAAAAATTACTGAAGGCACCCAGAAGAATTGATAAAGGCACCCGCCAGTTGGATTACAGGCACCTTCATTTCAAATTCAAATTTTTGATTTGGCGGGAAGAAAATTCTTAGGTGAGAGAACCAAAGTTTATGGGATTTAAAGCTTGTTTTTGATATCTCAAACTGAAGAAACAATCAAGATAGGTTAAAACACGTCATTCATGAGACTTTTTCCCGTGAAAATTGGTTGAAAAATTCAAGTTGTTATCGGAAAGGAGAGTACTCTCTGTTTGTGATTTACACGTATTTGGAATTGGTTTTGGATGGATATTTGCATCCTTATCGATTAAGGAAGGGTTTCTAGGGTTAGCTAAACCTATAAATAGCAAAGAGATTAAAGAAAAATCAAGCCAGAGACGTGAGAAAAAAATTCCAGAAAAAAATTCCAATTTTTCTGGTCAAGAAGAAGACAAAGAACATAAGGCAGGAGAAAACTGTCATTGATTTTGTCACTTATTGTTTCGTATTTTAAAAGCGCCCAGGAACCGTACTTTATTGCTTCTGTTTTCTATTCTCTTCATCCACACAGAGAACACAGGTTGCAACAGTTATAACTGTATCAAACCTTCTGTGTTGTTTTTATTTCTTCTTTGTAAACACTTTTTGAGCTATGAAAAATTATTTTGAGAGTGTTTCCAACTTGACGAGCTAATCACCATTGCTGGGGCGACGGAGGAAGCCCTTTTTTCAATAATAAAGTGGTAATTCTTATTTTATTAATTTTTTACAATTCTTTTATAATTATTTGCTTTGAATTAAATTTGGAAAATATGATTTTTATCAATTAGTTGTGTTTTCTTTTGATGGTTCATACTTAGCTTAGAGCTTTTGATGTCTCATACTTTTGATTTACAACTAATACTTTGTAAATCTAACTTTGGCAATATTTTGAATAAATTGAATATATGAATTGCAAAATAAGTATTAATGTTTAATCACTTGAAAAATTGGCTAACGGTGGAATCCTTAGTCTCAGTTCTTTCCACAATTCTTAAATCAATTCTACTTTAATTTTCTTTATTTGTAGTATTAAAAATTAGGTTTAAAAATCAAATCTTTACAAGTCTGAGTATCGAATCTTTTACCACTATTTTAAAACAACATCATTAAGGTACTCGACTGACACATTCTCTGCTACACCATTGTTCTGCACCATTCTCAACAAGTACGTGAGAGGGAGTCCTCTTATGATTTTCAGTATGAGAGAGGACATTATCCACATCAAAATCAATGGTAACTCTCGTTCATTCGTTAACAAACTCATCTCTCTGATTTTGGTCATCCTCCCCCTAAAAGTAGAGAGGTCACAAGCATATTAGGTTAGAATATCTTAAACACAAAACTCTTGAGCATGAACCACAAAACCCACTATACATACTCATAAATATCATATAGATTCATTATAAAGTAATATTTGAAGTATTATATGGTCTGAACCCATCACAAGATGTTTCACAAAAACCGCGTCATAAACCGTTTACACTGCCTCCTAGAAACTTTGAAGCTTTCGACAATTAGTGGGTAATATGAATGTGATTCTTATGTATAAATTTTCCTATGAGTATCTACTACAACATACTAAAAGGTAACACTAATCGGATAAATGAGCTAAGAGTTATGGCCGAAACGGTGAGCGACATCACGTCTGAAAACTGTCAGAATTTTCCTCGATACTTCCTGAATTTTATTGTTGGGTGATTTTGACGCCCCAGACAAGCTCAAAACCTGGATTTTTTCCTTCTATGGTCAATCATCAAAAACGGAGGTCGTATGAAGATTCTACAACATTTTTCCCAAACACTATACTTCTGAAATTTTCTAATGACGAAAATCCGTAAAGTTTTTGTAAATTCGAACACATCTATGCTTACATGAGAAGTTTGAAGATTTCACATATTCCATCATGTTCATGAAGAGAAGAAACTTGCTTGATACCAATTCAAGCTCGCGGAGGAGCCCAAGGTTACTTCTCTATTGCTTACTTCTCCATCAACAACAATAAGATCATATTATTCACAAAGTTCGTCAATGAGGGACGCTTCTTCAAGCTCTTCATCCTCAGACTTGTCTTCATCCTCTATATTCACGGTGTCTTCCAAAGACTCGGAAACATCAATATAGAAGAATCATCCTCGGTTTTTTTCTTACAGACTGGGGACTGTCAACAACAACAGGAGTAGTGTTCACTCGAGGGCGCATCACACGCACATGCTGAAAGAAATAAACCAATTATTCAAAACATGGTAGTCCTTAGGGATGTCCTTTATTCCGGTATACTCTGAGTCAAGAAGATTAAAGAAGAATGACAACCACCAGGATACATCATCACATTACCACCTCAAGATGAATACAACAAACCTGTGGGTCTAAGGAGCATGAAAAGACGCAACTCTCAAAAAGCAACACTGTTACATCTCAACAGCCCAGACAACAATGACGGTTTCGACCTCAATTCTGATACTCATCCCAGTCCCAGCACTTCAACGACAACAAATGATGGCTCTAACTTTTGTGATTTCCCATGTTCTGTCAAATTCCTGGAAGCATGAACCTATGACGACATAATAAAATTATATTATGTCTGTTAACGGATCCAAGAAAGCTACACTTGGGGACTGAAGGCCCCTTCACTTTTGAAGATTCAACACGGTCACATCCTTCAACCAGAAGGTATGATCAGCAACGGTACTAGCAACAAAATTGTATATATCAAAACTCATATCCTCACACCCCAAGGTAACACCCACACCCTCATTTGTTCTTTTTTCGCCTCTTCTGCAATAAGAGCCTCATTACTTGTGGGAGGATAAACACTGGGGGTAACTCATTACACCACTCAAGTGAGTATGAAACATCAATACCCTTTAAGTAGGCAACTGATGTACATGCAACATAATTCACCCACGAATGTCGTAAACCCATTCAACACATAAAACTTTGTCTGGTAAATAAACACCTTTTGGTTGTTCTGCACTTGGGGACTTGATAGTTAGAAAACAAATAAATGCAAGTCCATTTTAACCAAAGTGATCCCCACAACCAAGTCAATAAAATATCAGAGTCATTGAAAATAATAATAATAATAATAATGATAATAATAATAAACCTCTCTACATCAGTATCCCACACGACTAGGGAACCTCTTCATCTTACCTGATCCCATCCGGAACGGTGACTTCATCCATGTGATGCTACCTACTTCAACCAAATAATTCTACTATTGGACACGTAACTCCTGTCATTCTTCGATCAGTCGACCCTCATGGACAATACTCATGGTCATGATATTCATCTCATCCATCACTGGTTATAATACATTCACAACCATCTCCCAAAACCATTCATGTTTGCTTCTCTTCTCCATTGTTGTTACTCCTATTATGACCTTTTCATTCTACAAACTCGAAAATCGACAACAATTGGTAAGGAATAGGGCAAAACATCCTTCATAAGAAGTGTTCATCTATGTCCCTGCTACAACATACCAAAATGCCATATCAATCGGAGATATTATCTAGGAGATATGGCTCTTACACTAAAGTCTACAGAATCTGGAAATTCACACAGGATTACTAATTACAAATTTTTAAGCATGTTTTTCTGACCTATAAATCTCCAAATCGAGTGATTTTTTTTTTGTATATGATAGCTTGGTCTCTTGGCTTCGAAAGTTGGGGTCAAACATCAAAATTCGACATCGTATGAAACTTCAACAGCCTATGGAGTGAATAGTGTACAAACTAGGGTTTCCATGCGGGATTTAGAAGACTCCGCTTTATAGAAACCTTATCCGCCCGTGGACTCTTATCTTTTCAGACATACTGTCATCAGAGGTCTCACCGCATCTTCCAAGAAGATCTCACCACACTAGACGACGTCATCAACCTTTCTATGACAAGAACACTGGAGTCTTCCGCCAGCCCCATCTGCATATCGGATCTACCATCCGCTTCTTCTGCCGGTTTCCAACATTTCCAATTTTACTACTACTAACTAAAACTAAAGCATCGTCTCCGGGTGTCCTTTCTCTCATCTACTGCCGTCTTGCTGATGCTATCACTAGCACTTGATTGTTGCATACTCAAAACCTAAGTAAGCACATAACGACGTCTACTACTTGCTCACAAGGAAGTTCAAATCTAAGGCCCAAGTCTGCATCAAAGAAATTGCCCGAAGGAGACAAAGCTAATAATACTCCTTGCTAGACACATACCTAAAGAATCGACCAAGCTGATTTAATCTTCTCTTAGAATGAAGTGGACATGTTAAAAAAAAAAGGTACCCAGCGCCAACAATATTCCCTCTCTGCTCGTGAGCCAACATTTCTAACAAGAATGTGGGCGTCTACTAATCCCATCCAAGGTTCATGCTAAGGGGCACTCATCTCGATACCTAGAAGCAGAAGCTACGTATATCTCCCTATACTTTTAAATTTTCGATTATGCATATATAATTTCCATAAGCGTATTACCACCATCTAATGCTTAATGTGCAACATTACTGTTCCTAACCAAGCATGGGACTTAATGTAGATGGTGGGTTTTTGATGAGGGTCGGAATTCTAAAATCGTCCTTCTTTCTAGTTGTAGGAACATAGAAATAACCGTGCATATTTGCGCACATATTTTTGACTTCACAGCAGAATACGAAATATTATATTTCTACTTATATATTCCACAAGCGAATTAATAATACAGTTTCTTTAAACAACTACATGCATTCTCGATTGATCCTGTAACCTCTCTAATACTCACAATATTTATGCCATATTGAATCAGTCTCAACTCCCACAAATTCCACAGCTGAATTCCTTGAACTCAAATCGAATGTGCATCGACGTTCCAATAACATCCATCAAATCTGGGAGTAGCTAATGCTAAATCCCCAAAAATACGTTCTAGCTTAACGCCTTGTTCGCAATGGACACATCACAACTTGTTCTCCTAAGCCTAAAGTATGTCACTTTAGCACTTTGCTTAAAGATAAGCCACGAATTATGCGCCACTCCGATTGGACACGCCACAAACAAGGAGCAATTCCTTCAAAGACGCATTGTGCCTATGAGCTAGGATAACCCTAGCCTTTTCTTCCATTAGCACAAGGCTAGCATTAGCCACCTGGTTTAGCACCACATTGGCGATAACTCCTTACCCTAACGCTAAAAGTGCTAACTTCCTTGGCTAGCGCGTCTCAGCCTAGTAGCGTCTATGGCAGCATCATCGACGCTAGCGTCCTTCCACAACTTCCCAGCTAGTGCGTCACAACTTAGAAGCGTCCTTGAGCAACAATGCTTCAACAACGAACGTCTCAGCACAAGTGTGTCCCATCTAAAAAGCTCCAATGGCGCAATGTCTCGGCCACAACTTCCTTGGCGCAAGCGTCTAAGCTAAAAGCTCCCTTGACGTAAGCTTTCTTTGCACAAGCGTTTTTCGCGCAAATGTCCTTAGCGCAAGCTTCCTTGACTAAAGCGCTAGCTTCCTTGACTAGCATCTTCCTTGACCAGAAGCGCTAGCTTCCTTGACTGAAGCACTAACTTCCTTGACTAGCAGTTTCCTTGACCAGAAGCGCAAGCTTCCTTAACTGAAGCGCTAACTTCGGTGATCAGAAACTCTAGCACATCTCCTTTTACACAAGCCTTGTTAACTTCTTCCTTTAGAAATATGATATTCTTCTCAGTACTGGCCTAATACCAATTCTAGACTTATATATTATCTAATAAGCCTATTTGCCAGAAAAGCTCCTCGCAATATTGGCTTTAAAATACTTTTGGAATTATGTCTTGCTACTTCTAAGCTGGATTTTTTCCATTAAAACAACCATGTTACTCCCAAGTTAGTACCTAACCATTAAACCTACCAGAATCAACATTGATCAGTCTAATTACCAAATCAATGAGTGTCGCAACTTGCCTCACTGACTTAACAAGTCATTTGACTTGACTTAATCAAAACAGTAGTGGTTCACGACTCCACTATCATTCTATGAGACATCAAATACAACACATGGATGGATTATCATTGGGGTATTGGTCTTGCGGTCTATGAAAATCGTGCGTTGTGGCAACACATCCACGAACAAGAAGGTAATAAGTAGTGGGACGGTTACAGAGTAGTTAAGAGGATGAGGAGTAGTGGTCATACAAGTCTTCCCTACTTTTCGGACATGACTCTACTACAATATCAAGAATCGTCACTTCTCCATCTCTCCCTAACTTCCACCACTTACGGGAAATCAGTGTGTCTCCTCAGAAATATAAATAGATAGCTTCATCCATTCTAAACATAAACCACTACAGAATTAGTGATTCATCCCAGAGATAATCCATTCTTCTTGATACACAACAATTACTCATCATACTGAGAATTTCTAAACCTTATTTGTTTCCTTCCCCTATGACCTACCTAATCTTCTCCACCTTTGTGATCGAAACAGGACGTGAACGACCATTCTTGGTTTAGGCTCGTCCTGTTCGAGCTTGATCTCTCGAACCTACTTGAAAGTACTATTTTACAGTACATTTGTTTTTACCATAAAATAGGGTCTGGTTCCTAAATTAGTAGACCCGGAACCGAACCCGATAATAGCCCCGGGTACCCATCGGTTTCGGATACCCGTTGGGTATTAACAAAACTATGAAAAACAATCTCAAAATCTTAATATATATTTTTGTCTCCAAACCAAATTAATTTTATAAAAATTTATTTTTATTTCTTTGTTAATGTTCTAAATAAAGATTTAAATAAATAATAAAAAAAATCAAAATCAAACTAACAAAAGACTTAGAATTTTGCTAAAATAATAAATTAAAGAATGAACAACCGGGTACCCAATACCCGCGGTACCCGACGGGCATTATCCGTTTGGGTCCATTAAGATTTCGGATCCAATCGAGCAATATCCGTCGGGTCCTAAGCTGCTAATGGATCCAATTTTAGGACCCAGAAACGGATCCAAAACCACCGGATACGATTTCGGTTTCGAGTAATGGATACCCGTTGACAACCCTACCTTTATGTTTGATATTTACTACTAAAAGTTGGAAGGTTAGAAATTTGATGTTGATAACATTGCTGAAATAATGGGGTCTTTGTCATCTTTAAAAATAACTATTGAAAGTTTGCTTCAGTTAATATGTCAATTGAAAAATGGTTGGTGTAATTTAGGGTTTCTCAATGAGAAGGAAACAAGTGAATTACCAGTTGAAGAGTTCAAACCTGAATAACTACTTGAAGGAACTTGGGTAGTGAAATTGGGGATTGTAGTTACTGATGTCACAATAATATTGTGGCTTTTATTGTCCTTCTGGCAAGTAAATTAACCCAACATTAATTGCATTTTTAACACTATAGTTATTGTGTTGATTGTCCAGTATGATTTTGATTTTGAGTACCTTGAGTTTATTATTATTTACATTATAAGATCTCACTCGAGCTTCAGTTTTGGGTAATTAACATTTTGGGAAGTTTGAATCACATCCTATTAAACCACCTTGCTGGTAATCAGGATTTTGAGAAATAGTAATGCATTTTGAATCACGTCAGTAGCCATAATATTAGGCCAATTCTAGACTGGTTCTGGTCTCTAACTCTCTTTATTCTACTCACAAAATATAATGTATTCTTGTTTTAAATTGAAGCAAAAAAACTACTACTTGTCTTGGACACTCTGCTCGTGTTCGATAAGCAATGCAAAGTTCACACCACCCCCATATGGATACCCGATACCTTTTCCTACAGATTTTGTGAGAGAGTAAATTCTGAGGTACGCGTGTCCAAAAACTATTGGAGAAATAACGAGCTACGATAAGACGGGAAACACTGGTACAAAGCCTTTTAAAGCATTGAATTGACAGCTGCAAACTCGATAAAGTTTGAACCTGACAGCATTAATGCATGACCAATACGTGGGTTGCGGGAAAGTAAGGCACACTGCACAAAACAGATAGCCTTGATGCCTGACCGACACCTAGGTTACGGGAAAGTAAAGTACACTGATCAAGACAGAAAAACTTTAACTGCTCGACTGACAGCAGGTTGCGGAAAAGCATGACTCGATAAAGAGTAATAATAAGTATTGATGCATGATTAACACGTGTCGACTTTACAAGCTGCGGAACAAAAAGAACTAAACCATGACGATTCACTTTAAAGAGCTACGTGTCAAACATGCCAAGATTCAAATAAGACCGCAACAATCATCTCAATCCAAAAAAAATAACTTAACTACAAGACCATAGAAGAGCTACGGGATAACTAGTGAGAAATTATAAGAAACAAGCAGTACGCATGCTAACACTTGTGGGAGGAACGATCAGGCCTTGCGGAAATTGCAAATAAGCTTTGCAGGACTATATATCGCACCAAGAATTGATAAAAATAAATAGGTGGAAAGGTATATTGGTGGAATCCATCAAATTGGCTATAAATACCAAGCTCATAAAAAGGAAAAGGGGTATCTGGAGATAAATTAGACTGAATACATTGAAGTGATAGAAAATAGTTTAGGTATGAACTTATATAAAACTGTAAGTTCAGTTATACTATGATTATTATGTTCATGACTTTGTGACATATCAATAATTTGTTGTATCTTATGATGATGCATAATAAAAGGAATACAAATCTTTTTACTCGTGGATGTAGACAGTCAGACTGTTGAACCACGTTAAATGTATGAGTCAATTCATTTTAAGTTGTTTGATTGATTCTTATTGTTTAAATGATCATGAGAGTTGATTTCACGATAAGATATCATGATGCACTATAATGTAAATGTTTTTGGTTGTGATCCAAATATGCTAGATTTTTGGTCATCACAGATTTTGTGAAGCTCAACTTCGACGGAGCTGTTGGCGATTATAGAGCATTTAGAGATGGAAAAGTCAAATTATATTAAACCTTTGGTACTACATAGAAGCGGTTCTTTCTGGCTTAGCATTGAGTCGTAATTGATATTGTTATTAAGTTACTGTGGTATTTTTGAATACTGATTCGACTTTGTGAAGCACTTACATACTACTATTGTTTAGGTTAACAGGGAGATATATAACCATGAAGAATTGGGGGAAAAGTTGTAGAATCATAAATTCAGAACTGGAAGTGATTGTGATTATTGTTCATCTTGTAAGTATTCATGGAAGTTTTTAATTGCTCACTGCTAAGAATTATTAGATTGTTAGTGGGCTTAATTTCAGTTATATGGAAGTGAAATTACAATGGAAGTGAGATTCATTGCTATCTGTAGCTCAACTTGATGTTGATTTATTTATTGTTTTGCTTGTGACAGAACAAAGAGTATTGAGAGAATTTTATGGATATGTTGGATGGCGTGTTTTCTTTTGCCTTTCTCGACACACGCGACAAAAGTTTCATTGTTGCTAGAGATCTTATTATGATTACACCATGATAAATAGGTTGGGATCTTGATGGCATGTACATTTGGAACTCAAGAATTATTCTCCTTTTTAATTGATACTTATATAAGATGTTTCCTCTGAACTTTTTGTAGCTTTTTTATATAGAATGTCGTAGGATGATATTATGATTGTTTTTTAAGGCGGCATCCGCCGGTAAGGTGCAAACCTATTCATTTTAACATGGTTATGAAGTGATGTGTCAAATTTTTGGTTTTCATGATGACGTAGCAATCATTTTTCTAGTTTAATTTATTGCATTTTGTCGTATGTCAGAAAAGCTGCTCGAGAGTTCTTGCTTATTGAATAGTATCACTTACGATTTTTATATTATGTGCATACTCTTTATCTCTTTATGGTTGTTAGTGGATATATTCTCAAACTATAAATTGTTGTCTTTTTTATGATCAATTTGGTTTGTACATACAATAAAATTCTCATCTTCTTAAGATACCAGTCTTCTTGATTTCGTTATTTTCAATTCTAATGCATCCATTCATGTCTCAACAAAAAGCATTATGATTAAGGGTTCTTATGAATCTGGTATTTTAGTGCCCTACTCTTTACTTTAGTGCATCATATTTCAACATCCATAGGTTGTCCTCTCCTTAAATTTGGTGGACTCTCTTTTCCTAGGACATTTTCCTCATCCAGGGTTCTCCAGATCTCATAACGGAAGAGAAGTTGCAGATTCTCTTGGTACCCATCATCACGAGTTTAACTTCACAGTTCAGGTAATTTTTTCTTGTCACTGTATAATGTTTATCGGGTGCCATGTGCAAGACAGGATGGTGATTTAACCTTCAATATATACTTTAACTATTGAGTTGAAATTTATGGATATTAACCTTCAATATATACTTTGTTTCGAGGTATTACGCTTAATGATGATATTGTTACGGGATTATGTTGTTGGTGACCTTTCTCTGGTAAGTTTATGTTGTAATCTTCATTACATTATTTGCATTGTTACTCATGCATTACAGTGAAAGTTGTGGATATTTTACTCTCATGATGCCATAAAGTGTGGTTGGTCTTCATAATTCAACAATTTCAACTAAAAATACACAACCTCAACAACATAGTACGCAGAGTTAGAACTAGAAAACTTATATGGGTTTCCAATCTTTTCATATTTGTGTGCCTGGCAGTTTCAAAGAATGTCGATGAACAATAAAAGATGATGATGGATTCAAACAAGCGCCCAAGGATAAAGGTGTGAGTTAATCAAAGTCCAACTTCATACATGTTCAACTCATAATGGTTCATAATACTTAATTTTGTTTTTAAGGTTTTCATTTTATTGTTTGCTTTGTATAAATGAAGAGATACAAATGAAGAGATCAAGTGTGGCAGCTTTGTAGTAGTTTTAATACTAGTGATGAGAAGTAGTTTCTAAAATGGATTTAGGTAATCTTATTACTGCTGGTACTATTAGATTTTGTGTATCAATATTTTGTCATATTTATATGATTCTTCGTTCTTACATTGAAGATTGCTAAGGAAAATTGCACCACATAACAAGTTTCAACGCTATCATATGATGGGAAGATTCAAAATGTCGCTCTTCCAGAGCTAGTTGAAGAACAAAAGGTATTTAAGAACCCACTTTTAAAATTGTTCAATCTCATCCTGGAAACCCTGTACAAGACATAATCATGCTCAATCTTAACACATAACATTGTCGTCTTCATCTTAATAAGTTATCTTCATCTCAAATTGTTTTTATACTTGCACACTTTTGTATCACTACTGTGAAACTTTGGGTTCAGATAATTTAGGTCACTCATCCATGTATAAATCTCAACACAGAACACTGTATGCCAATTACGAAATATTTTCGTCTCTACCATCTCAGTAGGTAAATTATGATACTTATATACATTTTTATCTCCTACTGTGATACTTTAATTCCACATCCATTGATGATTTTTTTTTTAATATCAATGGAACATTTTCATGTCAATTACAAGACATTATTTTATTTATGGGCATGTTGAATATGTGTTAGAGCACTACTCGGTTGAACCCACCAAGCATTGGTATGTCAAGTTTGGTTGTAAAATTTAGTTCCACAACTCAGAGTCGCTTGAGTAGATTACTAAAGTCAACTTTGTTAGATTAGACTAGGAACATAAAAATATTGAGAGTATAGCTCTAGTTTCTCATGAAGATCTGAAGACGTATCAAAGATAAAACGAAGACATAATCATCCTTCAGTTTGAGGTTAGTATCTACAGACTTGACTTATTCTACTTTTATCTATTGCGCATACAAGTCTTTATTCATTGAAATCATAACATATAAAGTTACGTTAACTTTGGGGGTAGATTTTGATTAGGTCAAAAAAGACTTGACTTGACTTGTGGGGGTAGATTTTGATTTTTTTTTTAATTTTTTTTAGCAACAACTGAAATCTGTTGCTTAGAGGTATAACAATTGAGAGAGTGATTGAATCGGGCGGCACCCGATTCCAACCCACCATCACCGATTTTTACTATTTTTGCAACCAAATATTTTGCATGTCTAAGTTTCAAGCTTAAAATTATCCCTTTTTTCATGAATTAGCTTTTCCAACCTTCAATCTTTTGGATTTATCAGATCAAGTTATCTCTTTTTGTTTTTCAATTTCCCTTATTCTTTCTTCAGTTTTCTTCATCTTTTTTAGCCATGAGCGGCTAATTTAGATGTTCATAGGCTCTGATGGTATTCATTTACATAATTTTATTGATTAGAAATAATTTTTTGGGGGTATGAATTTGATGAGGCTCTTCAAAAGGGAGGTAGTTTTTTTAACTGCAAGATCGGTAACCTAAACCCCTTTTCAATCTCCTGCGCCAGAGAAGAGGAATTTTAATTCGTGGAGTCAGTATCAGAATATTTCGTCCCCCATTGAGGAATTTTAATCCATGGAGTCAGGCAAGTATTAGATTACGACAACTTCTGAGATTCCTTATAAATACGAAAAATACTATAGGACTGGTTAACAATATAATTTTTGAGTTCACAACATTCATTTCAACCGATGTGGTTATTGTGACTTATATGGTCATAATATGCAAGATACTTTGACTTCCATCATGCTCAACAACAAGCAGAATTTCAATCAGCAGAAGCAAGCGGATAAAACTACAAGCAGAAGATGACCAGCAAAAGTTGACCAACAAATGCAAATTCCTCATGTGATGGTGCATCCTGAAAGGGATATAGTTATTCTTCAGACACTAAGTCTCCAGAGCACTTATTGAAGTACCAGACACTGATCAAGAAACTTTTGATACCTCCATCTATACTTAGCAGCAAACCCCCTACAAATCAATTTTTGCCGATCAAATTATGAAATTGTTGTATCTTGAATCTGCAAGAGTCTATGAACTCTTCTTTTGGTTTGTTTCCAGCTCTTTTATTTTCCTTGTTGTTATTCCAGATTTCTTGTTTTTCACCTTTTTCTTGCTTTTGTTTTCTTATGCTTATTTCCCTTTAGAAAATTTGTTATGTTTTCATCTGTTATTTTTCAAATTTTCCTTACCATTCTCTGATTTTTATCTATCATTTTATTTGTTTAAGTTCTATTACTCTCTACAATCTAACCTTTCTCTACTAATTTTTTGCCCTTATTATCCATTTAGTGTTTCTCTTTTTAATTTTATTTTGTTACACCTCATTAGCCTTATAATTCAGTTCTTTCTCAGTTTCATGTATCTCTATTTGCTTTGTCTCTGTTTAAAGTGTGTCTCTTTTTTCCGGTTGTCATTTTATTTTTTCTTCATGAAAATATTATCTTAGAATGTACAAGGGATTGGCACTCCCATCACAAAAGATCACCTTAATTTCATGTGCAAATACTATAATCCTGATTTACTTTTCATTTCCGAAACCAAAGCTTCTGTGCAAAAACGGAAATCTTGTTCACAAAATCTCATTTCTTTGACTGGTTTATTGTCCCCTCCATTGGGAAATCTAAGGGGCTTGCAATAGCCTGGCATAATAATATTCATTTAGAATTGATATCCTCAACCTCTGTCATTTTAAATTAGTGATTAGTGAAATTCCTATGAATCTAACTTGTGTTTATAGAGTGATTGATTCTGAAGACAAGATAGCGCAATGGTCTCATATACAACATATGGGTCTTCAATTGGAAAACTCGTGGCTCTTAATAGGATATCTGAATTTTACTATAGATTCTTCGAAAAAGCAGGGAGGGAATAAAGTTAATTCTAGCTCGAGTAGAAAATCGTTCGTCATGCAGGTCATTGATTCTCTGGGATTAGTCGATACAGGATATAAAGGAGACCCTTTTACATGGCCAAATAATTGTCAAGGAAAAGCAAATATTTACGAAAGAATCGACATAGGACTACTATCGTTTAAATGGTACAACAATTTCCTAACACAAAGGTACGTCATTTAGCAAGAGTTGGTTCTGACCATACACCTCTTTTATTAGACTCTAATCCTTCCTTAGAAAGATCCCAAAAACCATTTAGATGCCTTAGTTCTTGGATCTCGCCCATCCTTATTTGACTTCTTAAAAGAATCCTGGTACCAACATAATGTTGAGAATCCTGATCTAACCCTATCTTCTAAACTCTCTGTAGACCTTACACAATGGAATCAAGAAATTTTTGAAAATATTCATAAAAATATTAAAATGCTAAATTCCAAATTCCAAATTAGAAAATTTACATAAGTCTGGTCATTACATCTTAACAATTAAAAAACAGAAAGATTTACAAGAAGAACTTGGTAAATGGTATAAAATAAAAAATGATTACTACCACCAATTATCAAGAGATAATTTTTTTAAAGAATTTGATCAAAATACAGAATATTTCATTGTTACTGCTTCTAATAGGAAAAGATTGAACTCTATCAACTCTCTTAGAGACCCCTCTGGTATGTGGCTTCAAGATAGGGGTCAAATCTACTCTCTTCTTAAACAACACTTCACTCAGATTAGCTCAACCCAATATGTTGGTAACAATATCTCCTTAGTTGAGGTTATTACTCCTTGTATCTCTCAAGCTGAAACTGATTCTCTTATACTTATTCCGTCACATGATGAAATCTGGCATTCTTTAAATAAGATGAACCCTTGGGGTGCTCCGGGCCTAGACGGATATCAACCGGGCTTCCTTAAAACCCATTAGGATATATTTGGACCTAAAATGATTAAGCAAATCCAAAACTTTTTGAAACTGGAGTCCTTCCTGCGGACCTTAACTCAACCTTTTTAACCTTAATCCAAAAAACTCAAACACCTCAAACCCCATTGGATTTTAGACCAATAAGTTTAAATAATTTTGTTTATAAAATAATATATATAAAATATTAGCAAACCGTCTAAAACCGCTCCTTAATCATTTTATCTCTCCAACTCAATCGACTTTCCTTCCAGGCAGGCAAATCACTGATAATATCATCACTTCCCATGAATTAATCCACTCCATGAAAACATAGCAAAAAAAGGTTTTCTTGCGTTAAAACTTGACCTCTATAAAGCCTTTGACCGGGTGGAGTGGCCTTTTTTAGAAAATACTTAATTGGCCTTTGGGTTTAATTCTTCTTGGGTCAATCTTATAATGCAATATGTAACCACTTCCTCCTTCTCAATTCTTTTAAATGTCTCTCCATGACCTTTTTTCCATACATCTAGAGAAATTAGACAAGGTGATCCACTCTCACCTTATTTCTTCCTTACTTGTATGAAAATTTTATCTAGACTTCTTGATAAATCCATTTTGAATAAGAAAATTTCGGGTTTCAAAATTAACAAAAATGCCCCAACTATCTCTCACCTTTTTTTCGTCGATGATTGCTTTCTCTTTACCGAAGCTGATTTAAGAGAATCAATATTTTTTAAAAAAATCCTTAATCTCTTTGGTCAAATCACGGGGCAATTAGTTAATTTGATAAAAATTAGGTATCTTTCTCAGTCCTAAGATTCACCATAAACATGGTAAAATTATTGCAAATTAAAGTCCAATTTTTTTCTAAGAATGACAAATACCTGGGTACCCCCCTCTTTTTCAATAAAAATCGAAAGGAAAATTTCGAACCATTGCTTCAAAAGTATTATTTGTCCCTCCAAGGTTGGAAATCTAAACTCTTTTCCCAAGTGGGTAGAATTGTCCTCATCATATCCATTTTACAATCTTACCCTACTTATCAAATGCAATGCCTTGCATTACCAAAAACTACTTTAGATAAACTTGATCATATTCAAAGTGACTTTTGGTGGAATAAAGATAGAAAAAAAAGGAAAAAGTAGTTACTTAAAAGCTTGGTCCACATTTTGTAAACCTAAATCTCAAGGAGGCCTATGAACTAAAAACCCACACAAATTCAATATAGCTCTCTTAACAAAATTTACAAGCAGACTCATTCTAGAACCAAATAGCCTATGGGTCCAAATTTTAAAAGCAAATTACTTCCCCAACTTTCACCCCTTTAACTCAAGGAAAAAAAAACAAATTTATCCTGGATTTGGACCAGCATTAAAAAAGGTTTAGATATAATTAAAGATAACTACATTCGACAAATTAAAGATGGCAAATCCACTAATATCTGGAATCATCCCTGGATTCCCAATATTCTTAATATTCCAAATCCTCTTAGTAATAGTGAAAATTCTCATCAATTAGTTAATGATCTAATGACCCCAAATGGACATTGGAATATCCTTTTAATTGAGAATTTATTCCCTCGAGAATTACAAAACAAAATTCTTTCCCTCTCTCCAAACTTAAAGTTTTTTGATACCTTAAAATGGAAACACCATCTTTCAGGATCTTTTTCGTCTAAAAACATTTATAATTAGTTAATAGACACAAATAGTAATAATAATTTTCCGTGGAAAAAAATTTGGAATTTAAAAGCTATACCAAGGATTAAACTATTCATTTAGAAACTATCCAATAATACTCTTACTATTAACAACCGCTTAGCTAGGTTTAATCCAGAGATAGATTCTTCATACGCCCTTTGCTCTTCCAACATAATTAATTTGAACAACATCTCTTTTTAGATTGCCCATTTTCCAGAACCATTTGGCTTTATTACTTTCTATCCCTTGAACCTAACAATTTCTCCTCTGTAAAAGAATGGGTTTTTTCCTGGTTAAGCTCCCCAACTCTAAACTCTAAAAAAAAAAAAAAACTACCATATTTTGGTTTATTTGGAAACACAGATGCTCGGTAATATTTGATAGAACCACTCCATCTCCCCATAACCTAATCGACTAAATAAACAATTTCTTTCAAGAAGATAAATACAATTATTCCACAACCGTCGGTTAGAACTTAACTCTTGCATCTTCAAATGAGATTGGTACGCTTGGATAAATAGACTGGATTATATTCATCGACGTATCTTTCAAAGAAGAAGATCTATCCATGGGTTATGCTTTCATTTTACATTCAATGGACATGAATCTTTCATGCATATCGAAGCAGGATCAGGTTGGGCATCCTCAACTCTTCATGCAGAAGCTACAACTTTCCTTAAGGCTTCATACTGGCTCCAAGATAATACATTATCAAGTGTTACCATTTACACAGATTGTAAACAACTTGCAGTAACATCATGCATAAAAGTATAACAACACAGTGGATATTTGAGAACACTATCCAACAAGCTATTACTATTTTGGAGAAATTACCTCAAGCTCAAGTCCAATACATCAATATAAAATGCAACAAATCAGCAGACAAATTGGCAAAAGAAGCAAGAATCAGAAAGCTCCAACAAATCTCATATACAATTTGTAATTGATAAAAATAGCATTTTCTCTAAGTTAGAAAAAAAAAGGAATCAAATATTTGATGTATTTCTTGATTTAGTTAATAAAATGCAAGTTCTTATATAAAAAAAAGAAATATGTTGCTTAACTTTGAACCAGAACCAACTATATCCAATCCGCATAGGAATATCTGTGAAATTAGTAACATAACCAAAAATTTAGCAACAACAGATGTTGTTGCAAATTAAAAATTTAGCAACGACTTATTTCAGTTGCTAGGAGACGTTCCTGATTGAGTTTAGAAATATGATGTTTAGCAACAACTGGTTATTATTGCAGGCCCTTTCAACAATGGTAATAAATTTTTGCTAAACCATGCATTATCATTGTCTTTCAGTTACGTACTCAACTCATGTAGAAGCCTATTATCACCATTATCAACATAGAGAAACTATTAGTGACACTAGTTCTCTTGGTCGGTTGTCACGACCAAAATATTTCCTAACCCCCTAAAATAACGAGTACAATAGCAAGCAAGAGTTCGTTCCCATAGAGATCAGAGAATTGTTATTTGTTTTCAACTTCTTATGTAACCAACGAGTTTTTGTTAAGTTTATAGACTAAAGTAAACTAATTAATGAAAGCAAAAACAAAGTAAATAAAGGTTGTAATCAGAGGGTGAAAATACTGGTTAGAGATTTCATCTACCATCACAAAAAAAGCTCCTCAATCGATTATAGTTAACATCAAATTCTTATTATACCAATAACCCTATAGCATCCCACCGCGGGCTCACTCCAGAAAAATTCCTTATATCATAAAAAGCGCAAGAGCCGCTACTTGAATCCTTCTCGATAAATAACATGGCACGAGAGCCACTCAAGTTTAACCTAGTGAGTGTATTGATCTTTGTGAATTGAGGTTATTTTAAGTAATCCGACGCAAGAGACACATAGATTTAGTTTAGGTTAAGCCTACACATAATCGCATAGCAACATCTCGTCGTTAGCAACTATGATGTGCTACTTGTGATTGGAGTTCTTCTACAATTATGGATCTCAAACCTTAGTCTAGTTTTAGATATGAACACATGATCATTCAATTTGCAACTTAAATAAACAAGCATTCAATCATACATAGCATATTAACAGTGGAACATAAACGACAAAATAAATAAAGAATATTAAAACTAACTAGCCAGATTGAGTCACATGTTCATGACTTCAAATTACATCTCCAACCAACGAAAGAATTAACATTGCATGGATTTACTAAAACCCATGGAAAATATATAAAAAGGAAGAAAAAAAAAGTGAAAATATCCTAGTTCCCTCTTTAAATGGATAAACCAAAATCCACCCTCTTATGTGTAGAAAATTTATCTACGTTCCCTTTTACATAGGCTTTTGTAATCTCCTCTTAATGTATATCCAACTAGGAAACCTAACCTCCTCAAATACTTGCACCTCCTCTTAATCCTTATCCAACTAGTAGAATTAACCTCTTCAAAAACCAACAAAAATCCCTTTTTTCACGTCCAAGGATAGCTCAAAATGGAACTTCTTCTTTCCTTCTCGCACAGGCCCAATAAGGTCCAACATCCAACAGAAACCAAATCCAAGTTGGTTTTAGTGTTGATCATAACTTCTTCGTCAAAAATTGGAATGACCTCATTTTTGGTTTGAATTCATATTTTTGTTTTCTTCGAGATATATGTATATAATTTTGAATTTGGATGGGTTACACTTGGTCTTTGGTCCTTCTTCACCTGTAGACTATACTTCCTTAACACTTTTATAGTTATTTCTACTTCTTTTGGTTGATTCACCTAACATGAGACATAAGATAGAAAAAAAACGCAATATGCAAGAATTTATCACTGAAAATATGTAAATTATGCACTTATCACTTTTTTCCTTTCAAATTCTGCTCCCGAACCTGCCCACTTGGTTTGTTGCTCCCCTTTTGGTTCCTTTTGTGACACAAGTAGCCATGGACCATATGCATCAACATTCTCACTTGATGGAGTTATACCTACAATAATATTAATAAAAACATTATTTCAAATACTTGACGGGAATTGATCCTTTATATGGGACATTTTGCTGCTATGGAAACAAATTAACCCAATTCCTTCATATTCAATCTTTTGCACCATCTCGCCAATCCTAAAAACATGTATTAGTGGTTGATCAGTTGAAACTTCGACACAAATTCTTACAAATTTTCCCCTTAATACTAATTTAGTTGTATTATCAACCTTTATTGGTGTTCCAACTTTGCATCCACTTTATATAACACATTTTTATCAAAGCATTTCAGTGGAAGCTCTGATAGTATTGCTCATACCGCGGTCTAGTGAATCGAAGCTTATGATGGCTTGAAATATTTATAGTGCATCTTCTCATTGATACTGACAACCATTAATAAACCAGGGACCCTCCAACACTGGAAATGTCCTCAGGTTTCTCTAATTTGAACATAAATAAATCGCATCCCATATCCAAAGATTGTATGTTACCAACTAATATCCATATCTCTCTGGTTTTAAAAGACATGTATCTATGACCAAAGTGTTACCAAGTTTTCCTATTAGGCAGTGCTTCCAAGGTTGGATAATTCTCTTTTTATTTTCACTATCAATGTCCATATAAGGAATATCATCAATTGTTGGAGCACTACTCGATTGAACCCACAAGTGTTTGTATGCCAAGCTTGTTGTCAATGTTAGATGACCAAAAATATTTCTTGATTTATTGACTATTAAAGTCAGTCTAGGACTAGGATTCATTTAGGTAATTGAGTTTTAGAAATCACCAAATACCCTTGAAGATTGAAGACTGAAGATCACGAAGATATCAACGAGAACTTTTATCAACAAAGGTATGTAAAAACTGCCGATCCTATTTATTCACTGATCTACCATTATATATTCTGAGACAATGTCATATGGATTTAGTATATGATGAGATACAAAGAACCAGTTTTGAGTTCAAGCTTGTACTTGACTACTCTCGAAACTCTAACTCAAGCAGTGGATATTCCAAGGACATGTCACATTTGAGGGTGAGAACAATTCTTTAGCACAAGAAATACCTAAAACTCTAAGTTTCAAATATAGTTCACGAACTAAAAATGTTAGTATGTGAACTATGCAAAAAGTTTTTGAACTCCGATATTGTACTAGAGTTCGTGATCTAAAAATGCTAGTTCGCGAACTATGTAAATTAAGAGGTTTTTTGTTGACATCCAAATTGCACCAGAGTTCGCGAACTAAAAATTTTGGTTCGCATGCTATGCAATTCTAGGAGTTTTATGTTGACTCCAAATTGTACTTGAGTTTAAGAACTGCGCAATACTCGACAAGTTCTGTTGCTGAACTTGAACATTTGCTTGATAGCAGACAACGGTTACCCCATGAGCTATTTTGTGCACGGTTCTTAATTAACAAATACGTGTGTGAACATTCTTCTTTGTATTAAAAAAAACTTATCGCACGCTTAATGGTTTCCATTCTTGGTACCATGCCATTGTAAGTAAGTAAATTATTTTCCTAATTGAGTATAAGCTAAAATTTAGAAGTACATTTCTTTCGAAAATACTTGGTTTCATTCTTACGGCTTCCATCAAAAGAAAGAACTTTATTGCTTGAATTTCCTAACTAAGGAAACAATTTTACTTGGGACCAAAGTAAAAAGCTATTCTAAGCAGTAAAATATTACTTGGGATGGGATCAAAGTAATTCGTAAACATGGAAACTAGTTCACGAACTTGCTTTGAATGCAAGTAATAGTTGTTTGAACTTTAAGCAATCTAGCCTTATTCATCATTATAAATTTAAGACTCTCTACAACTAAGATTCTCAATCCATGTATGTTGTGTATCTTGTTGCTTGAAGAGTCGTCCTCCATAAACTGGGTTTCCTCGAGAAACATAATTAGGTTACAAACTTTAAAGACTTCACTTGGGATTCGTGAAGCTCGGTTAGACTGTCTTTTACATGATAGATTTTTGTTATCCGAAATTTTATATTGATCATCGTAGTTCTTGATCTAAAGGTCTGTTTCTTCTGCTATACGACCATCAAAGAGCTACCGATTGAGGAGTAAGATTGATATAAACTAGATACGTGGCAGATACGACAGATACAACGAAGAACATCTGCCAATTCTAGTTTCAATATGATTTTTTAAATTTTATATAAACTAAAATTGGTAGGGTGAAAACATTTTATTTGTCGATTGCTTATAATCGACTTATAGATAGGTTCATGTTCGCCGATTGTATCCTAAAAAAAAATACTAGAAAAATGAGTTTAGGAAATTAAAATCGACAAGTATTTAGTGACTTATCTGTCGATTGTCGATGTTGTTCTTCGTTCACCAGAATCGACAGCTACGATTTGAAAATATGTCGATCTGATATGAATATGATTCTCAAAGATTCATATAAACTAAATTGGCAGGTGATAAGCATTTTATATGCCGATTGTATCGTAAAAAACATCCAGAAAAATAAGCATTTCTTTTAACAATAATCAAATGATATGATTGTCCACATCCACTGATTATGGCAACAATCAATCATCATGCAAATTCTATATCAACTGATTTTTCCTAAACCCATATTTAAAAAAAATGATATTTGTTTTTTCACCTTTTGATCTGTTTTGATAAAAACATGAATACATCAAAAGAAAAAAAAATAAAAAAAAATAAAAAAAAATAAAAATAAAAATTTTAAAATAAGAAAAATCCATGAATTAAATAAAGGGGAAAATTATTTATACCCAAAATATTTTTAATTTATATTAAAGACCCATAATTATTTATAATTTGAGTTGATTATAAATATAACCTTTTAAGCTAGGAAATAAATTCAATTTTAAAAAATAAAATAAAATAAAAAACATCTAAAAAAAAGTGATAAGATCATCCCTAAAATAATTCCGTTGACTTTCCTAAAATTACTCCCTTCTTTTACCCTATGTAAACCTAAAATAAAATTCTTTATTTATCACGCCTATTTATTTATCTCCTTCAAAAACCTATAATAAAATTCTTGTAGTCGACCAAAAAATCTCAAATATCCTTATGGGAGATTTCAGAAATATAAGTTTTTACTCGTGCAATTAGTGAAAGCAAAATCTTCGGTAAAAATTCCAATTTCCATCGGTGGAAGTGTTAGTCGTGATCGGTTGTGTTTAGTGAAATTACAATTTTCACCGAAAATTACGATTTCACAAATTATATAAGTGAAAAATAGATTTTTCTGAAAAGTTTTAATTTTCTCAAAATCATTTTGAACAAATGCACAACTATTGAATTAACAACATCTCCATAATATAATGCCAAATAGGACACCATATATTATACAGAAAAAAAACATAATAAAAAGTAAAAACAAAAAAACATGTGAAAACAGAGTTTCCTTTATTTCAATCATTCTCTAGATTAAAAGTAAATTCCAAACAAATCGTGTCTTCTTTAAATACTCTACTGGCTTAATTTGACTAACTAAAATAACATATTCAATTAAGATCTCAAAAATCGAATCTACATATTATCTTACTGGTAATTTAAAGTTATCTGATATATAAAAATAATTTGGCAAATATTTTTCAAATTTATTTGAATAAATTTGTTAATAAGAATAATAGTATAAAGGGTATTTTTACCATGACAAACCGATGAAAATACAGTCAATTCAAAAGTACTATTTTTACCAATTATTTCATATTTTGGGTTACTCATATATACTATCTTAATGATGAGTTTTCTATAAGAGAGAAAGAGAGACTTATACTTGCGTTCTCCAGATATTACAACAAGAACAACCACTAAGCCTTTGGTCCCTAACAAGTTGGGATAGACTAGAAATGAAACACATATCAAAGTTACCAAAACCAAAAACAGAAAAAAAAAAACAGTAAAAATAAAGTAATGCCACGAACGTTGCTAGAAATAATCCAAATACTAACTATACTAATAAATCTTAGGGGTCAAGTCCTAAGCTCTAAGTCTTTGATTCCGGGCCGTTAACGAGTCATAACCTTTATTGTTACTCATAAATAAATCATACCAAACTTCCTAAGTCGTATAAATCTTAACCAAACTCCCTAAGTCATGGTTCTGGTACGTGAATTGCTTAACTTTCATTCATTTTGTTTTGAAGAAAAATCCTTTGACATATTTTATTCCTTTAAGTCTCTTTTCAATGCTTCCTACCATGTCAATCTTGGTCGACCTCTGCCTTTATTTGTGTTTACAACACGACTTATGGTACCAGGGTGTACAGGTGCCTCTAGAGGTCTCCGTTGGAGATGTCCAAACCATCTCAGTCGGTGTTGAATAAGCTTATCCTCAATCGACGCCACTCTAATTTTATCACGTATATCATTATTTCTAATTCAGTTTTGTCTACTATGTCCATAAATCCACCGCAGCATACACATCTCTGCTACACCTATCTTCTGAATGTGTTGTCTTTTAGTAGCCGAACATTCAACACCATACAACATTGCAGGTCTGATCACCGTTTTATATAGCTTTCCTTTTATATTTTACGATACTTTTTTGTCACATAAGACTCCCGCCGCCTATCGGCACTTCATCCATCACGCTCAAATTCTATGACCAACATCCTCATCGATTTCGCAATCACTCTGCAATATTGACCTTGAATATCGAAAGTATCTTCTTCTTTTTTTTGATCGGTAAATTAAAAGATTTGATTAATAAAGAAATAAGGTTACAAACAAAAGAGCACATGAAGTGTTCCAAACTAAAAAAAATATACAAGAATGTTACACCAAGAGACCCAAAAACAAAATCCCAAATCAGCAAAATGATGCTCAAAGTCAAAGCTACTGCCAGAACAAATCCAACCCAACAAACAACCTAATTCTGAAGTTTGCAAGTCAGATGAGAAGCCACTCACATCTAAGTTGTTCCCTCCTTCACCAATATTATTGTCTCCGCTGCCTGTCTTTTTACTTCGATCACCACCACTACAGCCGCCACCACTGGCAGCAACTTCATTCTCCGTAACCCTACCCCATAACTTTTCCACTGGAAAACCAACTTATACTTTTTTTTTTCTAAAAACCATCAACACCTTTTACTACTCCATATAACTACATATAAAATGATACTTCTCCTTGCTACCATTACCGCCTCTTGGTACCTGATGTTGATTGAAAAACCATTACCACCTTTTACTACCTCATATTACCACACATACATACAATATGATATTTCTCTTTGCTATTGTTACATTCTCTTGTTCCTTATAGATCCATAAACTAACTCATCATAATTTCTCAAAACAACCATTTCCCAAGATTACCGCCACCACCATCATAGAAAACCTCCTTTAAAATCAGTAGCACCACATCCATATTACCAATACTTTCCTTGAAATTAAGTCTCCAAATGCATCACAAAGTAGATCTATAACTTCATCAAACCAAGAATATAAAAGTTAAAAGAGAAAAGGATTAAAAAAAAAAACTTAAAACACTAAGTACACTTAAAAGAAAATAGAAATGAACAAAAGATGAACAAGAGGAAAAGATCCTTGCTCGAATCTAGTCTCAAAATACTAGATCCGAGCAAGAAAGAGAGGCGACCGTGAACTGTTTCTAGGGTTAGAAAAGGGGAAAAGAGAGGAGAGAGAAGGACTCAAAGCATATAATTTTTTTTTAATACTGCAGTTTTATGCATATGCCTGGTGTACCAATTTTGTTTCTTCAATTAATTAAATATCGAAAAATATCCTTCCTAAGTACTATTTGTCCGGCCAAAGTAACATCTCTATCCTCCGCCTTAGCATCACTGAAATCGCACTTCATATGCTTGGTTTTAGTCCTACTTAAGGGTGCACAAAACCGACCAAAACCGCCAGACCGACCCGGAACCAATTTAAAAAAACGATGATCTAATGGTAGATAAATGGTTTAAGATTTTATAAACCGATGCATCTACGATTATAAACACTCCATAACCGACCGATGAAACCGAACCTCCAAATAGCAGCCATTAAATTACAAATGAATAGACACCGTAGTATATAAATAATTTTTCTATGGATTTCCTTATTCTTCCCTTAACGTTCTTTCTCCCCTTCTCTCCCTCTCCCCCCCTCCTGTACAATTGATATATCAGGAGATTGTTTATATTTTGATTTTAACAAAGCATATATTAAACAAGATACTTGTTCGATCGAAACGTATATCTCTTTTCTTTAGTTTTGCTAATCTCAATTGATCAGTTAGATCTAGATTCAAACAACTATTGTTGTTGTTGAAATACTCTGCATCCTTCAACGGGTACAAGGGCTTTTATTTACTAGTGATAACATTTATTTATTTCCCTTATTTCTACTGGAAATATAAAGGAGGTGGCGATGAATTTAGTTTTGAATGTTAAAATACATCTTAATTTTGAATGTTAATTTAATTATATTATACCTTTATGACATTTAACTTCATACGATTTTGATGTACTAAGCTCTACGTGAATATGAAATGGAAATAAAGAACTGATATCTTTGACACAAAAGACAATTTTGTTATATATTTTTTTTAACTGACGGTTTCATATAACCGACCGGTCAAGTTAGTAACCGAATCGGTCGGTTCAAAACCCAAACCGATATGGAAGGCCAGTTTGAACGGTTTTGACATTTCAATACCGACTAGGTGCGGCTTGGTGTTTGGTTATGACCAAAATGGAACCGGACGTTGTGCAGTCCTAGTCCTACTAAGTCTAAAGACCTTGGATTCCAGAGTCTGTCTCCACAACTCCAGTTGTCTATCAACCCATATTTTACTTTTATCAATTAGTACCAAATCATTAGCAAAGAGCATGTACCAAGGGATCTCCCTTTGAATGTTCCTTATAACTTCGTCCATTATTATGGTAAAAATATAAATGCTCGAAGTTGAACCTTGGTGTAAACCTATCCTAATAAGGAAAACACTAGTCTCGCTATCATATGCTCTGACAATGGTATTAAATAAATAATAAAAATAGATTTTGGTATTAGAGATGAAGATAAAAATATAATTTTGACAATGGTATTAAATAAATAATAAAAATAGGTTTTGGTATTAGAGATAAAGATAAAAATATAATTTTAACTAGTGAATGTAGTTAGTAGTTTCACCGTTTTAGACATCCCTTATCCCCTCGTCTAGGTGGGTACATAATTTAGTAGACCTCAAATTAGCCAGGTTGTTAGGGGTGAGCAAAACACCCAAATCCGCGGATTGTACCCGATCTAATCCGTATTTTGGTGGGTGGAGACCCGATACGTATATCGGCAGATTGGATGCGAGTGAACTTTTAAAACCCGTAGTCTGGGTTGCACTGGCACGAACAACACAACGCGAACACGGACACAGATAAATTCTCAAAAACTAGGACGCGACACACATATATAAATATTCATATAATAAATTATATATATAAATAAATGCATATAATCTATGCTTACATAATACAAGTGTTTATTATCAGAACTAACGACTGAGATATATTCCTATGTTACAATTAGCGGCCAAGATCTTTCCTCCCTTCCCACTGATAAACAGATCCATTTATCTAACAGTGCATTTTCTAATCATTTTAGGCCCCACTCCAAACTATGCGTTTTTAGTGTTTACTGTCTTTAATGCTCATTTATTCCCCTCTTCCTCACAACTTGCTCTTTCATTCCTCATTTAAAACTTTTCTCAATTAATCGTTTCTGCTCCCACCAGTTACAGATTCATCAAACTATAATAAAAAACTTTTCAATCAACAAAATTAGGGTTTTACAGAGAATTCGAGATACAAAGTCTTGATAAAGCGAATGAAAAAAATAATAAGCCGATAAAAGGGAAAGTTATTACCGGGTTTCGATGCTCAAGTTTCTCCACATGTTCCTAAGGATCAATTTTACCAGATTCAACATCGGAATCCAATTTTTTCTTCTCATCAAAAACAACTTCCTCGGCTTCCTCATTTAGAATTTCACCTTCCTCTTTATCATCAACAACATGAGTAAGATTTTGAGGTACAAGATCCTCACCCTCTTCTTTATCAATGTCGTGTTTACTATTACAATTTAGAGTATAAATTATTAGACCTTATAAATTAGCTTAAATAAAATATTGGTAGGAAGGTGTTATATGTAAATGTACTAGATGTAAAATATGTAAACTATAAATCAAAAAAAAGCTCGTGATATGTTGGTGAGTGTGGTTTTACAAGGAGTTTAAGGTTAGGGGCTTCAAACATTTTTGAGGAAAAAATTGAATATGCGTCCAAAACATGCGTCCCACGTATCCAACACTTGCGTCCATATGTCAAGTCAGTGGGACGCGCACGTGCTGCGTCTGACATGCGTCGGGTCCGCGTCCGCGTCCGACACGCGTCAGACGCGGACATAACACCAAAAGTGGTGTGTCCGTGCTACACAGCCCGTAGTATTAATGGATTGGATGCGGGTGGAACATCACCCATCCGTTTGACACCCAACCCTAAGGATAATGTTGATATATATATATATATATATATATATATATATATATATATATATGAAGGTAATTATACGAAATTAATAGATAATATATACATGACTTTTCTTAAATGTAGCCATGCATTTATTATCTATAGACTATACGAAATAAGTGATTAAACTAACCAAATATACCTTTATAATTATTCTACATAACCCATAAAACTATACACAATTCTTATTTATAGCCCAAATAATTATATAAACTATCAAATTCCTTAAAAAAATAGTTAATTAGTTAATTTTCATAGTTAAGTTTATGTAAGATTTGGGACATAATTGACGATTTTGAAGAATAGTCAATACCCTCAGTTAGTTTTAACGTAATCATGATTGAGAAAAAAGAACATCATCTTAGTAAATTATAGATTATGTTTATGGAGTTTCAAAAGAATGATTCTAAAAAATATATAAAGACCTTAGTTTATTCCATTGTTGTGGAGATTTTTAATGGAATAGTTAGAATTAATTAAAATTATAATTCAATTTGAATTAAAGAAAGAGTTTGATTTTGGAAAAAGTAGGAATTAAGGTTTAAAATTGATAAATTTTTGAGAATATCATTGGGTTTAGTTTGATTTTTGGAGGAAAGTAGAAATTAGGGTTTATAATTGATAAATTTGTAAGAATATAGAAGAATTATAATTAGTTAATTATAATTTAGTTTTGATTTAAAGAAGAGTTAGAGTTTAAGTTGATTATTAGCAAGGAATTAAAACTTATTTGGTTTTTTATTTTGACTTAAACTTTTGGGGATATAGATAATAAATCTATATGCTAAATTTAAGAGAAGCCATATATATAGTTTCATATTGATTACGACTTAGTATTTTCTCTTTAGAGAACTTTGTTCTCCAGTTCCCCTATTCATCGATTCCCTCCCTTGTTCTTTTTTTTTCCCGTATTAAATCTTCATTTATTTCGTTATGAGTAGAAAATTTACATCTTCTTCTCCATAAATAATTACTTAAATTTAAGAAACCCAACAAAACATTACGTTGGAAAGACATTACCTTATTCTTGTTATGTTATAATTACTTAAATTTTAGTAATCTAAATTACGTTACTCTGGTTAAACATTTACCAATTTTTATTAATTTAATCTTAAAATCCATCCGAATCCAGTATGTTCATCCGTTCAATCATGGATGTTAAATCCGATAAATAATGTTTAACCGTTCAATCATAGATGTTAAATCCGACAAATAATGGACTGGACTGGACTGGACTGAAAATCTCAAATCCTCGATTTAGAATGACTAGACACGGATGACATTAAATACGCATCGGTTGCTCATCCATCGGTTGCTCATAAGCAGACGATTTATAACGTGCAGTAAATATGCCCACGGCTGCTGATACATACCCTATGAGGCCATGACTCAAATCCCATGATGTTACGTACACCCGAATCCTCGATATCTTATTCATCTTGTGCAAATCGTACGGCCGTAACTGATACTCACACACTATCCTGAGTGGACAGCTAATAACGTTCATTTCTTTCTTTGTTATCATTTCCATGAAATATCCAATATAATATAACCACCGATTCAGAGACGAACACAGAAAACGTTAGAAGAGAGAGAGAGAGAGGAAGTAGTGGTGGTGGGTAAATGGAAGAGATTGATGTACTTAGGGCACAAGCTATTGCATCCATGTCTTCTTCGCCTGTAAACCCTAATTCTAATAATAATAATTCCAATTCCAAGAAAACACCACCACCTGGAGCGGCGGCCAGAGAAGAAGGCGAATTAGTCTCTTCTGAAGATGATGTAAATTTCAGTAAACCCTAAATGAATCTTGTATTTTTTTTCCTTCAATTTTAGTGTCTAGATACAGTCTAATGTGTGTTTATATAAAGGAATCATTTATTTATTTGTTCTGATTGAGGATTATTTGTGGTGTATATGTTCATTCAGTTCTTAAAATTAGGGTTTTGCTCTTAATGTTGTTTGCTATCTTGTGTATTTTCTTAATTTACAAACGATTTAAGGTCTCCTGTTCTATGTATTTCCATTGTTTTACCTTTTTTTTTATGAATTTTGGTGGTCATTTTCAGATCGTATGTCGTTGTATATTAGTTCTTGAGAGGATTTTTCTGATTAGTGGGTAATAAGTATTTCTCTGGTCAAATGTATGCAGGATTTGAAAACTAGTTCTGCTGCACAGTCTACTAGTTCAACTCCCAAGGCGGCCGAGGAGCGCGATACTGTTGTCAAGAGCTTAAGTACTCCAAATTCTGCAATGGGTAGGTCGTTTTGTATTGATCCTTCATTTAGATATAAGTTTTGTTATCGAGTTTTATAAGTAGGGTAATAGGTAAGAGGGTATTCCATACTGATTATATGATTTTCAGGTAAATGTGTTTCTTCTGTAAAAGTGCCTGCTAGCTCTGTGGACAGACAGGTCAAAACATCTGTTAAGAAGAACTTTAAACCTGGTAGTCACTACAATCCTGGTTGGTCTAAGCCTCCATTGCCTGACACTAATTTAGTGATAAGATTCTCAGATGGCGAGAGCGAAAGTGATTCCGAAGATGACAAACCACAAAAACCTTTAGCAAAGAAAGATAACATAACTGGGGTTCATGCTTATAAGAAACTACCTACTTCATCACATACAAAGACAGAAGTTTTGCAACGAACTTCGAGCAATCAATTAAAGATGATGCATAAGAAGGTTTCTTTAAGTCACACATTCATATCATCAATGACCAAAATCAATGGAGCTAACTCCAAGACCCCAGGATCTTCTTCCGCTGGGCGAGTGTTTCAAAGTCGAAGTTCTGGTCCCCTGACAAAGACATCATCAAGCCAAGAAGGTGAATGTAGCCAAAGTGTGAGATCGAACAATAGTGAGGCAGATAGCTTACGCCAACAGATTGCAATACGGGAAAATCAATTGAAGGTTCAGCTTAAATCTGTCCAGCAAAGACAGGAAGGAGATTTGGGTTTGTATCACGAACATATTGGCACGAGGCTAAAGAACAATGCAGCTGTACAGAGAAGACCAGCTTCTGTTAGCTTTTCTGAATTTTCTTCCAATGAGCAGGCCAAGAAACGTTTGAAACCCGACAAGCCTAACTGTGGCAGGCTTATATCTGACGGGGAACAAGAAATGCGAAAACCTGCCACAGATCCTACATCCAAATTGCAGATGGTATCGCGGGAAAATAATGGTATCTGTGGTGAAGGTCTGGTACGTAATTCCAAAGAGGTTCATGTAGGTAGAACAGATACAGTAGCGAACAGATCGACACAAGCTCTCCTGCCTAGTAATTTACAGGGAGTGAAAGATTCTGAACCTTCTGTATCCTTTAATGAAACCATCTACCCAACTGTCCCAACTTCTAAGATGCCTAATAAGCAAGGAAGTTGTAGCATAGCTGGCAATACCACTAACGACAGTAATTCTGGTAATGGGACAGGGTTGGTTGATCCTTCTGTGCCATCAAGGAGAATATCACAGTTGGCACAGATGACATCAGGAGTACATGAAGGTGCTGCGTCTTTGCGCAAGATGCTTTCCCCAGAGAAGTCAGTAAGTTGTGCTGCTCTCCATTACATAGTCGAGTCTCCTCTTAGTATTTCTAAATACTGTAATAAGTACTTCTGCCCTGTGATTGGGGTGGCTGTAAAGAAATTACATCTTTTAATGGTGCATTTTTTTCTTCCTGTCATTTGTTATTCTTATTATCTGTCTTTGGTGGCTTCTATTTACGTTATCCTGTTTTTGGATTCTCTTATGCTTAGAATGGAAAACAATTTATTCATATGAATTTGTTGAACTTGACTAAATTAGATCTGAATGATTTCATTCTAATGTTTTCAACTTTGAATGCTCAATTTATATCAATCTGATGTTTACAGGCCACCAAAAGTTCAAATTATCCTAGGGATTCTTGGGATCCTCATTCATCTACTTCTCAGCAAAAGAATGCACCACACGAGCATATGCGCATGCAGAGCATTGAACTCAACCAGGTGTCACACGGTGATACAGTACTTAAGCCGTCATGCGATTCTATATTTGATAAAGGCCCAGTCTTTGTTCCAGCTGGTAAAGTTGCAGATGCTTATGTAAGTACACATGTTGTATGGTTATTTTTTGCTGCACCACTTATATGAATTTTACAGTCACTTTGGCGTCTGAGTGTATTTCTTTTACAAATTGCAAGGCAACACCGATCAATACAAGGCCCCTGAATTCTCTGGAACACGGAAACCTCTTGGTAGACGATAACATGGATGTACAGACTTTAGCCAAAATGGAAGAAATTCAAGACAAAGAGTTGGGAGAAGCACAGGAGCACAGGAGGATGTGTGAGGTCGAAGAAAGGAAGGCACTTAAAGCTTATCGTAAAGCGCAGAGTGCTTTGGTCGAGGCTAATACTAGATGCCAAAATCTCTTTCGAAGAAGAGACAGTATTTCTGCTCAACTTCAAGGTTGTATAATAGAGGAGTCCAGTTCTTCATGGTCGTCAAGGTGCCGTAACCATATGGATACTATGTGTAATTTAGTAGATAATGTTCCAGGGACTGCACTGGGCCAGTTTCCTCTAAGTTATCAAAAGCAGAAACTGTTGGAGGGGTCAAATCAGCTGGGCTCTGATAGCATTCAGGGGAAGGATGGTGCTCTTCTCCCTTCACATCAACACAGCGGTGCACTCAGCTTAGTTTCTCAACCATGCATGGTGCCTCATGCGGGTATGCCACAATTGTATTTCAGCATACAAACACTTACTGCTACACAGATATATAACCATCCTAACATGTCTGCAGATGAAGATAAAGATGCAGTGACAACCGACTTTAGGAATTTTCAGTCGAGGCTATCATGCGGAAATGAGAGAAGTGTTGGAATGGGGGAGATGGAATGTAGAGACAAACCAGAAAAGAAATCTTCTGCTAGTGATGCTCAAGATTATGCACTTCTTGAAGCCTCTCTAAGGACTGAACTGTTTTCCCGGCTAGGATCAAAAACTGTATCAAGGAACAGTGATTTGCATTGCGGTGCTGAAGGTTCTGTTAGCAGAGGAGTGGAAAGTCTTGCTGAGAATAAATCTCAGTCAGGTTTGGTTAACCAGCCACTTGTGGAGGAAGAGCAAAATCTGATATCAGATGGTGGAGGTAATTCATTTTCATTTTCAAGCATTACTTTACTTCCAAATGTTCAACATATTTAAGCAGGGCACATGATATCACAATTATATATACATTTTTTTTTTTGCTGAAGTATATAGATACTATTTCTCCTTGGACTGTTAGATATGGTATTTACTATGTACTTTCTATCCTAGAACAAATTTAAGTCTGAATCACGGTAAATCCTGCGTATATGAGTTGATCTGGTAAGGTTTAGTAGATTTCAACTTGCAAGTTTCGAGGAGCATAAAACTTTACATGTCATGTAGCAGCTCCTGATTATTTTCTTCTCCAGGCCTATTGTTGCTTGCATCGAAGATAAGTTGAAGCAATTTTATTTAAGTAAAACATGATGATTCCAATGAACTGCAGTAGTTGTTTTTTTTTGGGTGCGTGTGCGTGTGCGTGTGCGCGCGTGCAGTTTTATCAGTAATAGTATTATGGTACTGTTAATGGAGTCCCGAAGATCATATTTAATCAGTTATTCCACTTTAGGTGTTGTTGGCTTATACATACATGGTAAACTGGTAGACAGAACAACTTGGCAATTCAAATGCTGCTGTAATATCTAGTGAACAATAACTCTGATTTGAAAGTTTTCTAGCTTATGGTCTCTGCACCCTGCACCTCTTTCAAACAAAAGATCTTCTTTGCTTTTCTAAATTACATGGTGGAACTTTTTAGGTCAAGATTGATTTGAATGGATGATGCTGTTTGGGCACCGTTGAGGCGTTGAGTTTCCTTTTTCGTGAGGACTTCGTGTTCTTATAATAATTAAACATAATTTTGTGCAAGATTTTCATTCAAATATGTTGATTTGATTGCATTGCTTTTTCGTTAAGAAGCGATTGACACACTTTGCAACACCTTCTTTTTAACCAGGTACCAAGGGACTGGGAGAAAGCATCATCCAGAGAACCATTGAAGTCACGAAACAGTGTCTTGGTGATATGTTTCCTGATCTTCAACGACGTGCGTTTGTTGCTCCTGATGGTTGCAGTATGGCTCCAACAGAAGCTTGCAGGCCAACTGTTGCTGGCCCCGACATGCCTTCCTCAGCTCTTAGGTCTGTATTTAATCATTTGAAGAATACAGCTTTAATAAGTTCCATAGGATTCCAGACGAGAAATAAACAAAAATCCACGTCTGAAATTGCTGGTGAAGCATATGATCTCTGTGGTACTGCGGGAGCACATTTGATAGAGGACAAAGGCACTGATATGCAAGGATTTGGCTCGTATGTTTGTGATCCTTCAGTCGATCCATTTTGGCCACTTTGTATGTTTGAGCTCCGAGGAAAATGTAACAATGAAAAATGTCCTTGGCAACATGTTAAGGACTTCGGGAAAAATGTAAAGCAGCATGATGGTTCTGAACGTGCTGGTATGGCTTTAACCTGATCTGTACTTGGCAGTAAGTGTCATATTATCCTCTATTTTCAGAAAGCTCTTTTTCTTTTTTTAGATTGCGAGGTTGGAACATCATCAGACCTTGGAGAATTCAATGATCGACCCAAGCTTTCTCAGCTTATGTCAGTTCCACCAATTTATATAGTTAGCTCAGATATTCTCGGAGTGGACTTACGTACATCTGGATCTGTGCTGGCTCGGAGTATGGGCCAGTTCTGTCTAAACCGTTTTAGCACTTCCTTGATAGTCAACTCTCCGGGTTGGAAATATCTGCTAGCAGATGCACCTTTTCTGCATGTTACTGATGGTTGTATTGAAGGACAAGGGAGCTGGGACAGGCAGTCTTTGTATCTAAATACTCAAGACAGTGCAATGGTTTGTCATTCTAATTCCAGTTGTTTTACAGTACACCTTTGTTATTTACTGGACTCACTTAAAAATATATTGCAGTATTTGTTTGTCCTATATATTCTCACTCAAGCTCAAAGTGGTATGCAACAAAAGGGTTTTTACAAAATTATGTTGCAGTGTTATTAAAATGTATTTTTGGAATGAGGTCTGTATTCCAGCGTGGATAACACCATCATGTATATATTTTGCTGTATTTATATTTGATCTAACTTCTAGTGTGCATCTTTTTTTGTTAGAAGCAACACAAACAAGGTTTGGCTGATCCTGAACAATCCTTGGAGCTGGCGATTGTTCTTTTCAGTGAGGATGTGAGTAGACGAGAGGGGAAGAAAAAGGTGTCATTTGCAACTTCCTCATAAGTACTATTTGGTTTTGTCATCTCAGAAAATGAGTAAACATTCATCCTACAAGAAATGATTTGTGTAACTGGGGCACTTGTTGGACTGATAGTGTTAAAAATCGAGGGACTGGTAATTATTGTGTTGTCACGTTTCTTAGATTGTTGTTGCAGGCTCTAGCAGTGCTGTCACGTGCACTCGAGGCTGATCCTGCATCTGTGGTCCTATGGATGGTGTATCTGCACATGTACTACAGTAATGAGAAGGTTATAGGATCTGGGAAGGATGATATGTTTCTTCACGCGGTATGCTGTTGTTTGCTCCAATATATATGCAATTTTTTTTGGCTTTTACGTTATTTGAATGGTTTGAACTTCAGTCCTATCAAAGTTTATTTCGTGACATTACCTGAATGATTAAAATGAATTCACTTAGGAATGATATCAGCATCTTGGTATGATTTCCTTATGAAATTTGTTCGGATAGTGGAGCTTGTTAGCAAAATATCAAGTGGAGCTTGTGAACAAAATATCATACTTCTTACTTCTTAGAAGGCTGCTGTGGCACTCACCATCACTCTTCTTTTAAATAAACCCTATCAATCTATCATTCACACTTTCTGTATAGGATATGAATGTTCTTCTTATTTTATTCCATGGACACTTATGAAAATATTTGCACTTGAAGCAAATTAGGAGATTTGTTTTCTTCTTGTCACATTTAAACTAGCATAAATGGTTTTTCTTGGTGGTAAGGTTCATTGTCTTGAAGGGGTGTGTGTGGAAAAGATTTGTATGTACGCTCAAGTTTATATAGTATAATATATGATCACTGCACAAAACAGACAGCTAGATATTGATTAAATCTTAGACAAGAGGGATTAAAAGTTTTAGAAAGGAGAGTAAACTAGTTGATGAAGAGAATATTATCCCACACGCTGTCTATATCATGTGAATGATAAAGCGATATAATAGTAGTAGCAAGTAACAGCTACTACTCAGCCACCCCTCCTTGTAGGTAATTAGCATCTTGCAGATAGACCATGGTACTAAAAATATGTATTTTGCTATGTAAACTTTTGTTTAATGTAAAACTGCTGGTGATATTCTTCCTTGTCATCTTAAGGTGCAATGATTAAATTTTCACCTGGACTAGCTTAAAAGAACTAAATTGATCCTGAGCTTTTCACATTTTGAGTTGGCTGCAGCACAGGCTGGCCTAGTGGTAATTCTATCGTTGATGGCGAATTACCTAGTGTCTAAACTAGCCTTCCCAAGTTTCTTGGTTACTCCAAATTTTATAAAATAAGAGATAGGTAACCGTGTCAGCCTATTGGGTGACGTAGGATCTATTCTTGTATCATTAGAACACATACTTTTTACAACCTACATCTGAAAATGACAGGCAAGTTAAATCTGTCCTGTCTCAGTTATATTAGTTTTTGCTTTTGTTACAGTTAAATTTAAGTCCTTTGTCTGTAGGGCTCAGATTCTTTTTTTTTTTTGGAGATATTTAGCTGTGGAAACTCCCATATTGCGACTGCAATGGTTTAACATGTTTAAATCCAGCATCTGGATGATTTGTCTTTGATCAAACTCAGCGAACCTTGTTAATCAAATAGCATTCACTGCTGTTTCCGTTACTGTTGCTGGTTTTGTTTTTCCTCACTGTTTGTAGTTTTCTGGAAAGAGCTTGTTTCTCATATTGTTTATCTGGTTGTCTTTTTCACTTGTTTGTCTTTTTTTCATAAGAATTGAAATTTAAGCTGCAACTGGATACGCAATATCTTCTTCTTCTACAGATCCAGAAAAATGAAGGTTCTTATGAGCTCTGGCTTATATGCATCAACAGTCGGATACATGTGGAGGATCGTCTGGTTGCTTATGACACTGCACTCGGGGCACTATGTAGATTTGCGTCTTCTGGTAACTGTGATAAGATGCATACTAGTGCATGCATCTTGGACCTGTTTTTGCAGATGATGGAATTCTTGCGCATGTCTGGGGATATTGGGAAGGCTGTCCAAAGAATATATGGACTCCTCCCAACTGAAACAGGCATTTCTGACTGGGGTTCAGTGTCTCTCTCAAATATCCTTTCCTTCTTATCTGTATCTGACAAAAGTATATTCTGGGTTTGTTGTGTCTACTTGGTGATGTACAGGAAACTGCCAGATTCAGTGTTACAGCAATTTGAGTTTGAAAAAGAACTCCAGTTACCAATAGAATGGCCTTCTCCAGTCCATTTAACTGCTGATGACAAGTGTCGAGTTTTAAAATTGATGGAAGTGGCTATAGATTCAGTTGCTCTTGATGTTGACAGTTACTCACATGAAAGAGGAAATAATTATAAATATGCACATTTGTTAGCTGTTTATCATGCCAAGTGTGTAGAAATCCTCAAGGATTCGGAATGCAGCAAGAACTTGGTGAAGGGATACATTGAACTGTACCCAAGTTGCTTGGACTTTGTTCTGATATTGGCTCGTCTAAATAACAAATTTGCTGGTGATTTGGGATATGAAGGGTTTGAAAATGCATTGCATAGTTGGCCTAAGGAAGTTCCTGGAATCCAGTGCATTTGGAACCAGTATGTGCAATATGCTCTGGAAAAGGGGGAAATTAAATATGCAGAGGTATTAATGGTCCGCTGGTTTGAGGATAGCTGGAAAGTTTCTAGTCTTCAAGCTGAAGAGCTGGATGGTTGCATTTCTTATCCTAAATCAAAGGACGAGTTGTTTGGATTGCTTAATTTAGCACTTCATAAACTGTTGCAGAAAGATCAGGTTGAGGCACGCTGTATGATTGATAAAGCTTTAAAGATAGCTTCTCCAGAGGATTTTAAGCACTGCGTGAGTGAACATGCTATATTTGTTCTTTCTAACAGGTTGGAATCAATGGAAGATGGTTCCTTCACAAGTGGTGGAATATTGAGCCTTTTAAATGGTTATTTATGTGATCCTTGGTTTTCACCTGTCTCTGAGCCTTTGTCCAGGAAATTCTGCCAAGATATTAGAAAGCCAAGAACTCGGCAACTTGTCAATTGTATGCTAGGTTCAGTTTCACGCGATTGTTCGCTTTTAAATACAATTCTGAATGCATGGTATGGACCTTTGCTTTTGCCGAAAGACTTTGGCGAGCTTAAAGATCTTGTCGATCATGTTGAGGTACTAACGGAAATTTTTCCTGCCAACTATCATTTAGCATTGTCAGCGTGTGAGTTGATTATTCGGCATCATAATTTCAGTAATGACATTGCCTTTTCTAGTGCTGCATTCTGGGCAAGCTCTCTTGTGGTTAATGCCCTATATCAGTCTAATCCATTAGCACCAGAGGAAACATGGGTAGAAGTTTGTGGTGCTTTGAGTAACCTAGGAGAACTTCAAGGCATCTCTGAGAGATTTCACCAGCAGGCTGTATCGGTTTATCCCTTTTCAGTTAAGCTCTGGAAATCGTACTTCGACTTCTCTAAGGTTACAGGAAACACGGGTGTTGTTATTGATGCTGCAAGGAAGAGGGGTGTCATTTTAGAATGAATTTCTTAAATATTTCTTTTTGTATTTTTGGAAGAATATTGGAGGTGCATAAAGAGGACCCAGTGCTGGAAAAAAAATTGGGACCTAAATTAGGGTTAAGAACAGATATATATATATATATATATAGAAGAAAACAGTAGGGGGCCAACCCAAACTCTGAGCTGGAGAAATCATCTCTGTTGGAAGTTTGGATGTAATAATGGTGGCCAGTTTTGCAGTTGAAGCTAACTAGGAGGGCACACTATACGTATAAAGTGAAGGTTTAACTTGCAGTTAGTTCAGTGTTAGTTGCTCCCACAGCGTACAGAACTTCCTGAGGGAGTAAGATAGTGCTGTTGTACTGGAGGTATATGCACACTTTTGGTTTCTTTTGTTGCTATCTGTCAGTTGTTTTTCCCCCCTTCTTTTTTTGTAGGTTCACTAGGTGCAAGTGTTGTTTTAGGTATATATTGATACAAACTCAGCTCTAAACTTGATGATCGTTGACTAAACTGTATTTGCTGAGAAATTTTGTACCTCACGGTATAGATTAAATAAATAAAATAAGAAATTATATTTTTTAATCTCTGCAGTGTGTTGTATGAGCCTGATCTAGTCTGGAGGGGAAGGTTCGTACCTTCATACCATCCTTTTCATGTATCTATTTGTTGGTTGTCAGATGTGAAAGTACCAGATGCGTAACAAGAAAAAAATCTGGTTTCGCCGACTGAAAATTGGTTCTAGGAAAGCTAGAACCTGCTTTATTTTAATGTAACTACAAGTCGTGATACAGCATTCTTAGCAATAGAATCAGAAAGATCAACCAGGTTCCTGGTAACATTGTTAGAGGTGCCCAATTGAAAGGCTCAAAGATCCCATCAGCTATTCTGGGTAACCGTAATTTATGTCACTAAATATTGAACAGGTGTGGTCTTCAGCTTGTCCCAAACTGATTGGCTTGAGAATAGCTAAGCATTCTCTTTGCGTTGCATCTCCAGCTAAGAAGGATCTGGATACTAATGCAGTCCTGGGGCTTCCAATATAAACATAAATACCTGCATCCTCACAGATCTTTCTTTGACTAAACGGTAGAAAATACTGCTTTGGAGATGTCTAGAGATCCGCCAGTTTTACTACTGCTTGAGAAAGGAGCAGGATTAGCAACATTTGCTACAACGCTGTGCTGTTGGATTACCAATATCGAAGAATTAACACCATTCCCTGTTGAAGCTAATATATCACCAATTGGCCCGAGCTCTTCATATTCAGTAGTGTGTTCTTTTGATAACTTTGCAACCATTCTTGTCGGGAATTGACTTCTCCCTATTAAAATCAGCCCATACTCTCCGCTCCTCCCAATCGTCAATACTCCTTCGCAAATACACTTCGCTTCTTTCTCTACATAAATAGTTAGTCCGTCCCTTCTCTTACAAAACTCGATAATTGCATTCTTGTCTAGTTCCTGTTTTATTCATATTCAGCAGTCAGATTAGCCTATATATTCAGTTGTTAACAAGGAAGCGAACGGCAAAAGAAGAAATTATCAGACCTTTTCACGGTCAGCAGGAGTCAAAAGGCTGTCAAGTATAATGATTTTATTTTCTGTCACCATCTGCTCAACAAACCTCACAACAGTTACATTGACTCCTGGATGATCAGCCATTCTTCCGCCAAACTCCAGTGCTTCACGATCGTCAGGTCCACCAAAAAATATAACACACACTCTCTGTGCTACAATCGCAGAAGCGAGTCCTGTAATCTCATCGGCCCGGCCTATTCCACGGTCTACTAGCACAGCTACAGAACAGGGTGCATGTTTTAACAGACTCTGATTCACAGCTCTCCAACCCGGTCCGACATTCACCATCTCTATGTCACCACCCTCACCCCTAGGAGCTTGTTTATGAAATGGCAAGATCATCATCGTCACCCTCTTTTCTTCTGCCACGTGACAAACATCCTCATGCATTGTAGGTAAGTCAGATATAGTAGTCATATGACGTACTTTGACTCGACCTAGTTGATTGCTGTATCCTTGAAACGCTACAGAAACTCTGTCCCTTGACTCAGCAGCACCTTTACAAATTCTGTTGATAAACGGAAGACCGTTTCGACGAGTCCTTTGGACCATTAGAATAGAAGAAGAACGTTCAGTGAGTTCCATAAAGTGCATAACGTAAAGTTTGATGAGTGATGCTTGAGTAAACCGAGTTGACTCCACGAGTTTGATGAGTGAAGGAATGTTTCCTATTCCATGAACGCAAGCAAGAATTCGAAGGTTTTTCTTGTCTGAGTTATTATTAAACTGCGGACATGACGGGAATTCAGTTTGCCGTTTTCTGCGAGTATCATCACAGGATGGCGAATTACGCGCCGGTTTGTAAATAGCCATTACACTTGGTGTTGTTATGAAAGTTGCGAAAATTGACATGAGGATTAAGATGGCAAAAGTCTCGTCGTTGAGGACCTGAAATTCATATTCGTATAGTATCAGTCATGCTCGTGGGAATGATCTACATAAATGTCAGAAAATCTCACGACAAGGTAAGCTATGGAATATAGATACTATTCAAGAAAGAAAACAAACCTTTTTCTCCTTGCCAATATTGAGAACTATCAACTCGACCAATCCTTTAGTATTCATCAAGAATCCAAGTGTTACCGCTTCCCTAACCGGTATCTTATTCATCATAGCAACAACAGAAGTTCCTGCAATCTTTCCTGCACAAGCAGTTGTTGTCACAAGTACTAAGAGTCCCCAAGCTTCCATCCCATGCATTTTTGTAACATCAGTTTTTAGTCCACTTGAAGCAAAATAAAGTGGCAATAAAAGACCAGTAACAAAATCTTCTGTTCTTTTGATTAATTTTCCAGCAAATTCTCCTTTTGGTATCGTTAGTCCGAATATGAATGCACCAAATATTGAATGTATTCCGATTAAATCTGTCGCAAACCCAGACAGCATTACCCCAGCAAGGGTTAAACATATATAAGTTTCGTCTGCTCCTTGATGTCTCGATGAACATCGCTTAGATACCCAAGCCATGACAGGTCGAACACCAAATAACATTATAATAACAAAAGCAAAACCACTCAGAAGTACCCATGCAGACACTAACGGTTTTTTCTTATGATCTCCACCTTCTGCGAGGGCAACAGCTAGGGCTAGTAACACCCATGCCACTACATCATTGAAAGCGGCTGCAGCCATGGCCGTTTCACCAACTTGGGTTGTTAATAGCTTAAGTTCTGCTAAAATGCGGGCTAACACAGGGAAAGCAGTAATAGAAAGTGACACGCCCATGAAAACTACAAACTGAGCGAAACCAACATTTTGTTCACCATGGATAGTTTTACGGAGAATCAAAGCAACACCTACACCGGAGATGAAAGGTACTAAGATTCCAGCTAGTGCAATGCTGAAAGCTCTTTTACCACTTCGCCGAATTGAATTTAGATCGAGTTCAAGACCAACTAGAAAGAGAAAGAATAGAAGTCCAATGCTTGCTACTGTTTCGAGTATTGGTGCACTCCATGGTGGAAATATTCGATCCAAATACGCTTTGTTACGGCCTAGTGCTGATGGCCCCAAAAGAATCCCACCCTAAACGTTAAACCACAAACAAACATATATATAAATCATAAATTACATATACAAAAGCATCAAAACTCAATGCTTTGAAACACACGATTTGTTGGTTTAAACGATGTAAATGAGGCTGTATAAGTGAAGATATGTATACTTACAAGAATCTCAGCTATGACCTTAGGTTGTCGAAGAGGTTTAAGAACCAGAGCAAGCGAATGGCTGACGAAAAGGACTAACAAGGTCTGTATAATCAAGAGAGGAAGAGCATAGTTCAGTGGGTTATCCCCTTGCCATGCACCATTAGATGAAGCTTCAATGTGGGTTTTGTTAAAGGTCATCACTAGATACAAATTCTTTGTATGCCTTAAATCTCTGATAAAACTGGAAGGCAGACCAGTTGTATTTATAGGCAGATATATGGTACTGTAAAACTGTTGTAAGAAAAAAAATGTTGAAAATATTGAGGTTGGGTTAATAGTAAAAGTTTCAAAGATACTGGAGGAATCTGCTCCCGCACCTATATGTTCTAATATTCATTATTCATTGATGATAAAAAGAAACACCTACCCAAATATTTTTTTTTATGATATGTCGCACTTATCATCCGAAATTTTGTCTATATTCTGAATTAAGAATTAGAATTTAACAATCACTAAAGCTCGCTATTTTCTATTTTTTTGTTAAAAGAGTAAAGAGTGATGATGCTAGAGGCTTTTGTAGATTCGATTCCAAACTTCAAGTTGATTTTATTCCTGGACTAGAAGTTGTTATGAAGTAACCCATAGACTTGCACCAGGCAACTCATGTGCAAAAAGGATTTCAGCTGAACTAGGACGTATACTGTGGAGTTAGAAATTCATTTACGTGCGACATTTTGAAATATCACGTGACCACTCGTTGGAGATTTGGAGCTCCACTAAACTCCATCATGTCATCCAGTGTGTACTGAATTGTGTTAAAGTCTGTGGGACTAGTATCCTTTTCAGGTTGATATTAGATGACTGCTGCAGCCGTGGGGGCTGATTAAAAATTCGAATGAATTCAATCGAAACTAATTTCAAGTAAAATAAATAAATTTGTGACAGTTATAAAATAAATCAGATATAAGTCTTCTGAATTTTGTCATAATTTAAATTTTATACCAATATTTTTTTAATTTGGATTTAATTTAAAGCAATTGAAGAATAAATTGATTGATTTTTAACGAACTGATGGAGTTTAACAATAATTGGGGACTCACAATGTCTGATTATCAAATCGATTTGGAAAACAATGATCAAATTCAATCGAATTGGATGAAATTGAAAAAAGACTTATTACACCAAGGTTTTTGATTTTTTTAATTTCAATCAATTGAATACCAATTCGATCTGTTTTGATCGAACTGATGGCGTATAATAACAACTGGGGACTATAATCAACGATTATCAAATCAATTTTGGAAAAGAATGGTCAACTGACTTTCAATTCGATTGAATTGAATTTTTTTAAAGAAATAACCGCGGTGAAAAGTGTCAATTGCGTTAGTGACAATTTATATCTAAGTCACCGTATGAAAGATCTCCCTTCTGTCGACTAATAACCAATGATCATATGGAGGGTTGTACTTGTACTTGGAGTATTCTCGCAGGATGTTTCCACAATAGAAAGAGTCCAATAAGTGGGAATTAAGTGTGTCCCTCGTCCCACTCTGTTTTATTCACTTGGCTTTAGGTTTGAAATCCACTAATTTTTTTAAACCCATTTTATTAAAATGACCTTTAAAAAAGAAGGGGGGTCATCTGAATAAATATGTTTGATAATGTCTTCAAATAAGAGATTTTATTGGTAGGATTCGTAGGAACCCCTTGTATGTGGAAACTCTATCCTTCATGGGCATAATTGTCAAATAAATTTAAATATAACATATCTTTAAAACATACGTGGAGATAGATTTTGTACATTCAAAAAGCTTTTAGAAAGACCTAGATAACGAACACAAATATGAATATTAAATTTTTATTTTCAAGAATTTTTTCATTGTCTAGACGTACGATTTTCTTTATTTTCTTCGTTCATTTTGGAATGCAGCTATTATCCATAATGTTTTTTTAGAGTGCAAATATCATCCACAATATATTTTAGAGTGTAGTAGATCTGCACTGAAAATATCAAACCATGTTCAATTTAGTTCATCAATTTGAGCGGAGCTTTTATGCACTCACCTTTTTAGAGTGCATCAGATCTGCACTAAAAATAATATACAAATCATGTTCAATTTTGTTTATCCTTTTTAGAGTACAAGAAATCGACACTAAAAGTAGTTCTATTATTTGTGCAGGGTCACAAGGATAATTCAACTATTTTTGTAGGATCACGAAAATAATTATTTTAAAAAATTATTATTCAAAGGGATAGTAAGGTTATCTTAAATTTTGAATTGTTTCTAAATTTAAGTAAGGTCATAAAGATAATTTATGTATTTCTTAAGTAACCCCATGTCATAAAAGTAAGAACCATATTTTTTAAGATCATAAGAATAATTCTTTCGTCCAATAAATTATATTTAATTTGAGGTCACAATAAGGACTAAAACTCCACCAAATTTATAGCATGCGTGCAAGCGGATCTTCAAAAACCATTGGTTATGTAAATTGGAATCCCTTATGCCAACAATAAGGCATATGATACAAAATTAAATCAAGGTGTTTTTAGCAGTTATCCATCTACGGAATGCTGTTGAATTTTGGCATCTCTAGGTGACAGATGCCTGAGTCACACAACGTATAGTATAGTAATCCCAGTAGAAAGCCGGCCCATTAAGAAAATTTGGTTTGTAATATATAACATGCATGCTTCCGAATTGGATGACCAATAATTAGTAGGATGCCTCGGATTAAGTCTAATGCATTTGCAAGTAGAGAGTGCGGAGGCATCATCTTCTGGTTATATACGCTGAGTTCGGGTTGGATAATGCATTTTCTACTTGGCTTAATAATCAGATCAGTTTGGATCACAACTGAATGTGTTTATTTTTGATCCTTAATATTTTAAACGTTTGATTTGTTTATATCAATACTTACAAGACGTAAATCTATTTTATTAGACGCAACGACCATGATATATTCCTCTTTTGACAGTGGTGGTCAGGATTTCTTTCCCTTTCTCAGTTTAGTATTCCATCTGCTATCTTTTAAATCCCGCTACAATAGCTAAGTGTCTATCCAGCTCTCCCTCTAGCGTTTTTATTTTCCTGAAAAATCCGATGGAATCCATACGTTATCTTGAGAATAAATAATAAAAGCAAATATTTTGGTTGTTCGCACCAATCGTTTCTCCTCCCTGTAAAAGCGGTATCGTTTCGCCTTTCTACAATTACCACACCATCAAACCGAATCAGTACAACTCAAACGATGACGATGAAGAAGATGGAAGATGGTCCAGAGTTGTCATTCCAACGAAATTGTGGAATAGGACTCACTAGGTTTTATGTTTTCTGTTATTCATGTCGATCGGTTTGACCTGAAATCTGAACGATGACGATGAAGAAGATGGTCCAGAGTTGATTCTGGTGATTATTAATTTCGTTGGTTCATTTTCTTCTTTGATGAGGTAAGTGATTATGACTTATGTAGTTCTTCTAAATGAATTGATATATAGTTCAGTTATATGAAATTGGGGGAAGATTACGGCAAAAATTAGGGGTTATCTAAGTTTTGGATATTTAGATCATACTTATTTTGGGTTTTAGTTGATTTCTCGGTTAATTTTTTTTTTTTGCTCAAAGACCCTTTTGTATGTGCTAAAGAAATGTTATGCAAGGTTAAATCTTACTGGAATTTGTTAGCCTAAGAAATTCCTGGGTTTTCAAAAGTACAAATAATTAACTGAACATGGATCATAATGAGGGTTTGCATTCCAAATTAGGGATGAAATCATTCATCTGAATGGTCCTAATTTTAGTCCATCATGGGTTCTTAGTATTAATGGTGCTTCACATCATTTTAAGGAGACCCAAAAAATAGGTAAAGAAGTCTTGATTTATTCTAATTCTCAAACAAGAATCTGCTGAAATTTGTATCTAATGAATTTTATGAGCTTAATCTTTGATAACATGATTGGTAAATACCTGCCCACCTTTGAAAAATTCTTCATTTTGTAATCATGGAGTGAATGATTTCTACTGATTCTAGCAATTGCTTTATAAATCTCCACTTTTTTTTTAAGTGCAGAACCTCTGTTTGTTGATCCATATGCTGGGTGTTTTATGACTGAAAATGATGTTCAAAGAGATGTAGATCAATACTCATCTTCTGCATCACACTATTGCCTTGCGACAAAGTTCATTGATGATAAGTTGCTTGATACAATGACCAAAATTGATGAACTTAGACAAGTATTTTGATTGGTCTTGGAATATTCAGTCTTAATTGTTCAAACATCGTACTTCATACACAGACCCGAGATGTCTAATTTCAGAAGGAGAAACTGATCTACTATATAGGATTTAGCTCTAATCTTATTTTGTCATGCAGGTTGTTTTGTTTATAGATGGTATGGACACACGGCCGTATCTACTGAAATGGCCAAATTCAACTGTAATGTTCGATGTATCGACGGAACAGGTTTATATGGCAGCATCTCAAAAGCTTAAAGGTATTTTCTTTAATGCTCAAACAATCAAACTTCTGAGAATATTTTAGCTATGCAAATTTTTCAAAAGAAGACAAATTATTCTGTTACCTTTAGTTTGAATAAATTCCATTGATGATCATTGTGAGCTTTAACAATTTATACTCAAATTAAAGAATTTCTTCCTAATTTGTAGTATTGTACCTATGCAACACTTGCGCATCAATTTATTGAGAAATTATTCCATCGTATTGTTCTCTTTTTTAATTTTCTCTAAAACTAAGTTTTTAAAATTAAATCATCCTTTACAAATTTTGGGGTTTCTTGACCGGTTCGTTTAATTTGAGGGTTTTAATCATTTTCTCTTCGATTTCATGCAGTTAATGTTGGACTTGAGTGATTGAATTTTTCTTCCCTGAAAATTGCTGACGAAGCAAGATGAACTCATGGAGATTCAAAGCGCTCCTGCTAAGTGGCATAACAGATGGGTCTGCACGGTTAATTTTAATAATAATTGTACGTGAAAACCAGTGGGATCCAAATGTGAATGTTCTTCTTGCGTCGTGGTATGTCTTTCCTCTAGTAAGTATACTTCTTCTAATTGTATGTCTGATTTGGTACCAACCTGGGCAGTAGAAATGTTTCTGCACACCTCTATTTCATCTGCTAATGTGGGTTTTCCTTTGCAGGCTAGACAAATTAAGGAACAGAAGAAGCAAATGAATTGAGGTTCTATGTGCTTTTAAGACTGTTAGAAGACAGAAAATGAGGTTCTATGTGCTTTTAAGTTTCAACTACTAATGAATAATTGAACATGACTTACCTCCACGGCCTCAATCTCTAAGTCTTGGTGTTTCATTGTATCCTTCAAATACGAATACGTTGCAGACCAAAGAGCTCTTAATGTTCATGTCCTTAGGATGTAGTTGAAAATGCCTAATTTTATTTTTTGTCCTTAGGTTTTCCTTTGCCTAATGATGTCAAGCATTTCCAACTCCGTCTTTTCTTATTTCAAGTAGAATGTAGATTAAATCTTTGACCAATAAATAAAATCAAACAATCTTACATTGTTTATGCTTTGAAAACATCAGAATAATATAAAGTTTAAGCAAAAATTATTACGCATGCATTTTTTACCGTCAAATAGTAACTTAGTTTAATAGAATGTTAGTACCTAGCCTGGATTTTAGTTTCTGTTCTGAAATGCTAATTGTTATGAAACTTATCCAATTTATTTTTCCGTTGTGGATTTTTTTGTTGTGCTACTCCTAATTTATCAATTCTCAATATAGATATGTTAATTTTTAAGTCAACAAGGTACCATGTATATAATCTGCTTGATTGTAGATGAAATGGTTTTTATTTTGTTTATGGGACTGTAAGAGATGGCAAAGGTTTGTAACCCATATTAGGACTGAGAGAAAAATATATTATTTGGTTGTCATAACCATACGGAGCGGATAGACGGATAGATTCTGTTATTCAATCCCGTTTGATTCAAGCTTTCCTTTTGCGCTAGTCTGGCCTGCTCCAATCCCCTGCCTGCCCATTCCCGTGTTGGCCAGTCCCACGCCTATGTTGAGAGTTGTTTCTTATGTATACTGCAGGGAACTTTGAATAGCCATGGTCAAGTTTTGGTAGCATGGAAGAAGAATCAAAATGGTATGATAAAGGAAAACTGAGGACAAAGCACAAGGGGAACTTGAATTCAGTTCCTTATCCCCTTCTCTTCCTGTACACAGAGGTGTCAGTCAGTCAGTTCACTTCTTCACAGCTATCCGAACCTTTTTTCGGAATTTTTAAGTCTAATTCGTTGTGTTGTTCTCACTCACAGTATCGTTGGTTTCTGTATTTTGTTTTCAGAAAAGTATTTGCAAGAAGCTTGGGCTATTGAATTCACTCACAATAGGTATAGCTCTCTTATCTGAGTCACTGTGAAGTTTAGGCAGATTAGTGCCTGTAAGTTTAATCTTTGATATGTACATTGCTCCTGTGCAAAATTGTCTGACAGAAATTAATGTCGACAAAAAACTAATACTATTCGAAGGACTCCAGTTATATAGTTCTTTTTCACATTAAACTCATGTATTTCTTGATAGGTCTTAGTGATCTGTGTGGCTCATGTCACCTTATGTATCCAATTCATTTATCTTAAGATTTTACAATACTTTTTTTTTTTAAATATAATTCAATTGCAGGGGGAAAGCACATCTCTAACGTGAAGCGAAAATATTCTCTAATTTCTATGCTTTGTTCATCAGGCGCTTATTTCACATTGGTAGATTTAGCTGCTCTTACTTAGGTTGCAATGGGTGATTTGAGCAACTGCTGATAAGGTAAGATTTATCCATCTCTTGAGAACTATATATAACTATCTATATTTTTATTTTTTTTATTTCGAAACAGAGGCTAATTCACTTTTTATTTTATTTTCAAACTTGAACTACTGAACTACAGGATGGGGTAATCAAGGAGAAGGTAGCAAAGATCAGACAGGCTTAACAACAGTCGACCACACTGAGTTGGAGTTGAAGGTGAGTTCTTACTGACCTGTATTATGAAATTTTAATTTCATAAAATGTAATAAACGTACGGCAAAGTAATCAAAATCATCTCATGAGATACGTCTTTGAGTAATGAAGTCATCTCTTACACTAAAAGTATGTTTTGATTGCTTAGAACTCTTGGGTCTTGGCAATAATAAGTGAGCATTGTTTACTTTGGCCAGTTCTGTTTTTCATTTTGATTTATTTGCTTTGTAGGGTTTGGATTTATTTGCTTCGGTCTAATGTATACTTATTGTCTCATAAGGACTCCATGCATGATGCCACTTTCTTAAGCGTGTGGTGTCCACCTTAGGAAGAGTCATTGTGTACTCTTGGCATTTTAATGTGTGAAGGCGCTTTCATTGATACATAGTGGTCTTGCACATGTTGTGTAGCTATTTTTCTGTAATGGTCCTCTCATGCAGGATGGATTGCAAGGGTCTATTTCTATCTTCTTTTTTCTGCAATTAGGTTTCAAATTTAATGATTCCTTTATCAAAATATGTCGCCAGACGTGATAAATGCAACTTTTGGTTCAAAAGACAAGGTTGTTTCCTCTGTATGTACTCATAGTTCATATGGATCAATTTTGGTTATCTAAGTATGCATAACTTTCCTGGATGGTCCAAAATTCCTAAAATCATCCCTATAGATGGCTAACGGATCAATAGAAAATTGAGTTGTTAATAGTCTAAGACATCACACTCCTTTAGTGGATCAGGTGCCTCTTGAATCCCTGTAGCATTAACTATTCGTCACTGCACCAAACAGTTGCTCTCCAGTTGTGGTCGGAAGTTAAAACAATCAAATGGTCTTCGACTCTTTGCTGTCAGGCAAGGAATGACTGCCAGATAATAACATTTGTAATTTTTTTTGTTTTCATTTTGTTTTTAAAGTAGACCACCATAAGATTGAAACAATGTAGTTTTGCCGATTCATGAAGCACAAGCGATTTTTTACTTAGTACAAAACAACCATGTTGTAAATGGTGAGTTTTTGACAAGGGTTAAAATTGTAAAATCGCCCTTCTGCCTAGTTGCAGGAACATAGAAATATCCGCATATATTTGTGCGCATACCTCTGACTTCATCTCAAAACACAGAATACTCGTGATCGTAATTCGTTACAATTGTGCGCAAGAATATTTTTAGGCTACAAATTGTAAAATCGTCTTTCTGCCTAGTTACAGGAACATAGAAATATCTGTATATATTTGTGCGCATACCTCTGACTTCATCTCAAAACACAGGATACTCGTGATCGTTATTCGTTACAATTGTCCGCAAGAATATTTTTAGGCTTTGGGTCTAGCCGCTAAAAATATTCAAGCAGCAGAGTTGTTGCTTCCTTTGGCTAGGTTATCACCTTTTCTTCCTGAGTTTTTATTCCTTTTAATATAAATCCACTTATGAGGTGAAGGTTGAAACACTATTTCCAAACCACCACCACCATCACCATTTGATGTAGTCTTAGAAGTGGTAAGAAAGGGTTTGTTTCAGAACTTGTGAAGTTTTTGATTTTAGACTTAAGAATTAAAACTAAACTAGAAATAACAAAACTTAAATGAAAAATTGATTTCAAGGTTGAGATAAAACTGAGGCTAAGATTCCACTATTTTCCAATTTTTAAAATGATTTAATTCAATAATTATAATTATGTAATTCATACGTTTAATTTGATTCTAAAATAATGCAACAAATAGATTTTCAAAATAGCAATTGTATATCGAAAGCATGGAACATCAAAAACCCTAAGTCAAGCATGTACCATCAAAAGAAATCACAATTGTTTAATAAAAAATCATTAAATCAATTTTTAACCAAGGCAAATAATCATAAAAGAATTGCATTAATTAATTAAAAAAATATTACCACATAATTATTGGAAAAATAGATTCCTCCGTCGCCTCAGCAATGGGGTTTAGCTCCTCATGTTGAAAACACTCTCTCAAAAGATGAATACATGGTTAAAAAGTGCTTTGAAAAGAAGAAATAAAACTGACACAGTAAATTTGAGACATATATGAACGTTACAGATGGTGCTTTCTCTGTCGCTGAAAAGAACAGAAAATGTCACTGAAGCTTTTACGACGATGTTCTTCTTCAAACTTTTTGACCACGGTTTCTTCAACCCTTTGCTGACGAATTCTTCTTCTTCTTCATTTCACGAACAACAACAACATTTTTTTTCTTTTTCTGATTGATTCTCTCGGCTCTGTGGCCTCTCCAATCCCTCTCAAACTCTCTATTGACCCTTCTATTTATATTACAACCTCAACCGCTCCCATATCTTCTCTTGAATCTTCACTTTAATGAAGATAATTCTAGGAATAAAAATTATTCCCTTCTCGGCAATATCTTCTTTCTCGATCTGATTTAAAGCTCTATGATTTTGTTGATGTTGTTTCCAAAAAATAAAACATGAGAGATGATGATGTTGCCTTATAAAATATCACAAGACAACAACGAGACTTGGTTTCTTATTTTTTCACGAGATTTCTCTTAACACGAATCTGTTCTATATTTTAAGTCTTTTAATTTTGTAAAACTCTTCTTAAAAAAGTATGAGGATATTCTTGCCTTAACCACAAAAATCTCCTTTAGATCACGTGTGCAATTTTAACAGATTGAGAAGAAAACATTCCCGCCAAAATACATTTTCAAACGAAGGGGTGCACCTATCCAAACTGTGGGTGCCTTCATCAATTTTTGGGTGCCTTTAGTAATTTCTCTGGGTGTCTTTAGTAATTTTTCGAGCCGATTTTTCCAAGAAAATTTATTTCTGAAAAATACCTACAAATACATAAAAACACAGATTTAGTATAAATTGAGCATTAACAAAATATAGAATTGAGATAAAATAGACACACAAATGTGTCTATCAAATATCCCCAAACTTATTATTTGCTAGTCCTCGAGCAAATCTAATCTAGAAAATCCTAACTCACTGTCACAGGCATCGCGATTACACTTAGCGTGTGCAACAAGGCTTTAAACCCCTAGGTGGCCCTAACGGACGAGTTTTGTCTCGTGAGGGATTACAAGAAATATACCCATAAAACCTTTACTCTAAACTCTAGCTACTCGTGAACGATTGAGGGTAGAAACTAAACATGCTATTTAGTTGGCTATAAAATTATTTTATTATGGAAGGAATTACCCTATTTTGAATCCAATTGATGTACACGAGTTTTTACTCAAGCGTACTAAAATTCATATATAAGAAAACAGAGCGCTGTTCAGAAAGTCGTACAATGGACCACAATACTCGGAATCATTTAAAGTTCAATCACATGAATAGATTTAGAAGATGGATATGAATATGAAGTTTGTACATGTTGACTAAGGTGAACAGTGCTTCCCATATCTGTCTGAAGGTCAGTGCCAGGATAAATTCTAATGGATTGAGATACGCTCCCACTTGTGTTTATCCTTATACTAATATCGACTCATCTAGTATATACAAGGGCCCCAACGGTCGATTTATACAATTATTATTTTTTTACTTTTATTATTATTATTATTTTTTTTTTTTCTCGACAACATGATTAGATCTTTTGAATCTAAGCGCATGCTCCTTGTCAGCATATTACATGATAGTTCCCATGGATCCTGCGTTCCACGCTTGCTTAGGGGACGAAGACAGAGAGAAGACGCACATATTGCTATCCAAGTGTGTGTGTGTGTGTGTGTGCTAGTTTGAACTAAATAATGAGGCTTTATCTCAATCACTCTACTTCATCCCAATGCTGATAACAATTCGATGCTGGTACCCCACCATATCACTTAGAGAAACACATAAAATTGAAAAAATAAAAATAGAAGGTGATATGGTCGAGGTAGACTCCGAGATATGGTGACAACTATCATGTTATTCCTAACACCTGAACTCTGTCCTTTTATGAATAGACCCTTGAATTGGGTCCCCCAACTCCTATAGCCAAGAGGTTTGTTTCCATCTACTTAGAATGGTCAATGTCATCCTGAATTGTTCACAAGTTTCTAAATTTTGGAGTTTTTATTATTTCACTAAAAGTTTCTCTCTTACCCCAAACTTAAATCTAATATTGTCCTCAATGTTTAAAATTAAGAGCAGTACCAAAAATATAGGTAACAAGAGAAATAAAGAGATAAGCCGGAAAGATAGTACCCGAGTAACAATCCTTCTCCGGAGAATAAGACAAAAAATAAAAACAAAAACCTATGAAACTTACTAATTTACAACAACAACCTTGATGGTCAATCAAGGTAAGCAGGGTCCTCCAGAGGGACCTCCTCAACATCACATGCAGAAAAAGGCTCTAAAAATGGTTTTAATCTCTGAACGTTTACTTTGATAGTACTTTTACCATCTTGAGTCTCAATTTGAATAACACCACGAGGAAAAACATTGTGGACCACAAAAGGACCGGTCCACCGAGAGCGTAACTTCCCGGGAAATATATGCAAACGGGTATCATACAGAAGAACTTTTTGACCCGGATAAAATGATTTTCTTAAAATAATTTTATCATGCATAAGTTTCATTTTTTTCTTATACTCCTTAGCACTATCGTATGCATCTCTATGAATCTCTTCCAACTCATTGAGATGGTGTTTTCTGTGAGATCCTGCCTTGTCAAGCGAAAAATTAAACCGCTTTACATCCAATATGCTCTATGTTCCAACTCAACAGGAAGGTGACAAGCTTTTCCAAATACAAGCCGATAAGGTGACATTTCTATGGGGGTCTTAAACGTAGTACGGTAAGCCCATAAGGCACCAGTAAGCCTCAATGACCAGTCCTTCCAATTAAAAGTTTAAACGGTCGATTACAGAAGTGTGACCCTCCATCAATAATTATAGCTCGCGGTGTACCAAAACGTGCAAATATGTTATCATTCAAAAACTGGACCACAACCTTGTGGTCGTTCATTTTACACGAAACCACCTCAACCCATTTAGAGACATAGTCGACAACGACAAGCATGTAAAGATTACCAAAATAATTAGGGAATAGACCCATAAAATCAATGCCCCACACATCAAAGATCTCAATAACTAAAATAGGGTTCAGAGGCATCATATTTCTACGGGAAATGGTTCCTAACTTCTGATAACCCTCCCAAGCAACACAATAACTGTACGAGTCTTTAAACAATGACGGCCAGTAGAATCCACACTGCAATACCTTAGCAACATTCTTCTTAGCACTAAAGTGACCTACACAAGCATGATCATGACAAAAGGAAATAATACTGTAGTGGTCACTCTCAGGTATACATCTTCTAATTATCTGGTCTGAACAATACTTAAACAAATAAGGATCATCCCAAAAGAAATGCTTTACCTCGGCTAAAAACCTAGAACGATCTTGTTTACCCCAATGTTGGGGAATTCGACCAATAACAAGATAGTTCACTATATTCACAAGGAAATCGGGAAACAAGAAAAAGTTGTGCATCAGGAAAACTATCCCTCACGGGAGGGGAATCATCAGGGGAATCAAAAAGAATCCTAGAAAAGTAGTCTGCTACTACATTTTCTGCACCATTTTTGTCTCTAATTTCTAGAGTAAATTCTTGTAACAAAAGGATCCATCTAATCAATCTAGGTTTAGTATCCTTCTTGGAAAAAAGATACTTCAAAGCAACATGATCAGTAAAGACTATGACCTTAGAACCTAAGAGATAGGATCTAAACTTGTCTAAGGAAAAAAAAAAGGCTAACAATTCTTTCTCTATGGTGCTTTAGTTCAGTTGGACATCATTCAGAGTTTTGCTAGCATAGTAAATCACATGAAGTAATTTGTTTTCTCATTGACCTAGCCCAACACCAATAGCATAATCTGAAGGATCACACATGATTTCAAAGGGTAGGTTCCAGTTAGGTGCCTGGACTATGGGGGCGGTAGTGAGTAAAGTCTTAAGCTTATCGAAAGCCTCTAAACAAGCATCATCAAAGAAAAACTTAACATCTTTTGCAAGCAAATTGAAGAGAGATCTAGAAATCAAGCAAAAATCCTTAATGAATCGACGATAAAAACCTGCATGCCCTAAGAATGACCTAATATATCTTATGGTTTTGGGAACCTGTAAATTCTTAATAAGGTCAACTTTGGGTTTGTCTACCTCTATACCCTTAGAAAATACGATATGCCCCAAAACAATTCCTGATCGAACCATGAAATGATATTTCTCCCAAATAAGCACTAAATTCTTTTCCTTACATATAACCAACACCAATGTCATATAATGCAAATACTCATCAAAAGATGAACCAAACACTGAAAATCATCCATAAAGACCTCTAAAAACCGTTCTACCATATCAGAAATTATGCTCATCATGCAGCGCTGAAAAGTAGCGGGCGTATTACACAATCCGAAAGGCATGCGTCTATACGCAAAGGTACCAAAGGGGCAGGTAAAATTAGTTTTCTCTTGGTCTTCTGGGGCAATAACAATCTGTTTATAACCAGAGTAGCCATCTAACAAGCAATAATGACTATATCCAGAAAATCGCTTTAGCATTTGGTCGATGAAAGGAAGGGGAGAGTGGTCCTTCCTTGTGACCTTGTTCAATTTTCTATAATAAGTACAAAAACGCTACCCCGTGGTCACTCAGGTTGGGATTAACTCATTGTTATCATTCTGGACTACAGTGATACCTGATTTCTTGGGAACAACCTGAACGGGGTTGACCCACTTACTGTCTGAAATGGGGTAGATAATACCTGCATCTAACAACTTAAGCACCTCAGTTCAAACTACTTCTTTCATGTTAGGGTTCAATCGTTGCATCTCCCTAGAAGGTTTGGTGTCATCCTCTAAATGAATCTGATGCATACAAACAATATGACTTATACCCTTAATGTATGCTAAGGTCCACCCTAAAACTTCCTGGTTGTCTATGATCACTAGCCTACTTTCCTAATCACTATCCAAGTCGGATGCTATAATCACAGGCAAAGTCTTAGATGGGCCTAAAAACACACACTTCAAGGTATCTGGTAGTTGTTTAAGGTCCCACTTAGAAGGCTCTTCTAAAAAAGGAATTAAGGTAGACTTAGTAACTGGTAGTGGTTCGAATTTAGGTCTCCATCCATTACTAGTTTCTATCAAAGGGGCTGAATCTAACAACGCATTTACCTTATTAATCACACTATCATCATCAAAATCAAACCCAAAGTGGGCTAGGATTTTCTCTAATGGATCTTTTAACAAAGTGTTTGTTAATGACTCTTGAACTAATGTTCATATCATGTTCACCTCTTCAATGTACGTATCATCTAGCTCAGGGGGTTGCTTACTAATATTGAAAATATTCATCTCAATAGTCAAATTACCAAAAGATAAATTCATAATCCCATTTCGACAGTTTATGATCGCATTAGATGTAGCTAAAAATGGACGAGCTAAAATCACAGGTATCTGGTTCTCTGGTCAGGAACAGGTTGGGTATCTAGGATTACAAAGTCCGTTGGATAAATAAACTTGTCGACCTCAATAAGAACATCCTCTATAACACCACAAGGAATTTTCACTGACCTATCATCTAACTGGAGTGTTATTGGGTAGTTTTTAACACACTAAGTCCTAGATGGAGGTACACATGGTACGGAAGTAAGTTCACACTGGTTCCTAAGTCAAGTAACGCTTTCTCTACACGGTAGTTACCTATTATGCAAGAAATGGTAGGGGAACCTGGGTCTTTGTACTTAAGAGTTGTGTTGTTTTGGATAATTCAACTTACATGACTAGCTAAATTTTTTTTCTTCTGTACACTAAGTTTTTACTTTTACTAAAAAGATCCTTAAGGAACTTGGCATAAGTAGGAATCTGCCTAATTGCAACTAATAAAGGAAGATTTATATTGACTTTCTTAAAAATCTCTAATATGTCATTAAAGTTGGATTCCTTCTTAGTTGGTACTAGCAGTTGTGGGAATGGTGCTCTGGGCATAAAATCGGATTTCTTTGGAACCGCATTAGACTCTTTAGAGACTCTACCAGTCTCTTCAGTTACTGACTCAGAAGGGTGAACTACAACATGTTCACTATCGGGAATGATTACATTATTGTCTACCACTCGACCACTCCTAAGGGTTGTAACAAAGTTCACATGATTGAACTGTTTGTCTCCTTTAGGATTAGGATATGTTTGACTAGGGAACCTTCCGTTCTCTCACTCACGTAGAGTCTTAGCTATTTGGATTACTTGAAGTTCTAATTTAGCAAGAGTTTGGGCACTAGTTTGAAAAATTTGCTTGGTTTCTTGTTGAAAACTAACCTGACTCTTTGCTAACATAGAAAGAGATTCCTCTAAGCTAGTCATTCTATTCTCAGAAGGGTTTTGAGAGTAAGTTGGCTCTAATGGGTTCTTGGGATAGCTAAACCCTGGTGGAACTTGAGGATTGCTAGTCTGTCCTTGATTCTGATCTTTAAATCACGAAAAATTAGGATGTTTTCTCCAACCTGGATTGTAGGTTTCCGAATATAGGTCAAACTTCTGACGGTTTTCAAACCTAAAAGTTGTTATAAAGAGCATAGGCTTGCTCTTCACTAATCTTTCCTTCCCAAAACGAGTTCTTGGGCTTAATTGCACAACTAGAGATTTGAGAAGCTTTATTCCTATCATCGGTTTCAAAAAAAGAATTATGTAGACTGAATCAATTCTAAAGCTTCCAACCGTCTAGATAATGCTGAAAACTTAGAGTCTGACTCAAAACTTGTATCTAACATGTTGGTGCTGCTTCTATTGACCAAAAGTCTTTTAGGGGGTTCAACACAAGACTCCCACTGTTGGTATTTTTCAGCCACTTCTTCTAAAAAGGTGTAAGCTTGATCAATAGTTTTATTCTGGAACCCGCCAACACATAAAGACTCGACCATGGTTTTGGTCGAATAATCGAAACCCTTATAAAGAATCTGGACTAGTTTCATTTTCTCAAACAGGTGGTGGGGACATTGAGACAAAAGATCATTGAATCTCTTTAAAAATCTATAAAGAGATTTTCCTTCTTGTTGCATACTGACATTAATTTTATGCCTTATGGATGCAGTTTTATGTTTAGGGTAAAACTTATGAAAGAAGGCAGTAGTAAGTTCATACCACGTTTCTATTGACTCAGATGGTAAGTTATGCAACCATGACTTGGCTTTATATCTTAAGGGAAAAAGAAACATCCTAAGTTTTAAGACTTCATCACTGAGGTCTTTAATCCTAATTGTTCCGTAAATTTCCTCAAAATCCCTAACATGAAAGTAAGGGTTTTCATCATCTTTCCCTAAAAATGCAGGGATCATCTGAATAATACCAGGTTTCAACTCATAATTAGTCGTAATGGCAGGAAATTTAATACACGATGATCGGTTGGACCTAGTTGGGTACATATAGTCTTTCAAAGTTGTCATTGCTGGCACAATCGAAGTACTTGGGGTACTTTCCTCACTCAGAGATAAGTTCTCAAAGCTGAAGTTTCCAAAGACAGGGCTCTCAAAAGAAGAATCTTTGAGCTCCCCTCTTTCACAATAAGAACTACTAGGTTTTTCACTGATTAGACGACCTAGATTATCTCTTTTCCAAGCCCGCTCAGTGATGATGTCGAGCGGTCTTGGTATACACTAACAAAATTTGTGCACATGAAAATACTGGGTTCACTAATTTGGGTAAGCTTGGGTTACCACAAAAAAATATACCTACATTCAAAGACTGGTCAAAGATATAAGGCTGGAGTTTGTGGTGTTTCGGATGATAACGCCCAAAGGGTTTACCGTGCTTTCCCACAAGTTATCCTACAAATCGGTATCTGACGAGAAATGCAATTGACGTGTGCACTTGTGTGTGTGTTTTTTTTTTAATAATAAAAATAAAATACAAAAAAATAAATAAGCAAACAAAAAAAAAAACAAAAGTCCAAAACAAAGAAATAAGGAAAATAAAAACTAACAGACACAAATAAAGTCCAAAAATAAAATTCTTCGTCTTTTCTCCGTTCTTTTCACTTTAACCTTTACTCAAATTCTTTTGGCTCAATTCTTCTTCGTTTCCGTTCCAAAATCTGTAACAAAAGAAAAATACCCAAAAACGTAAAATAGAAAAAAAAAATGAAAAAAAAAACAAGATAAATAAAAATACTAAAAACTAAAACTAAACCTAAAAGCAAATCTAAAAACTAGTCCGCGTCGGCAGCGCCAAAATTGATGTAGTTTTAGAAGTGGTAAGAAATGGTTTGTTTCAGAACTTGTGAAAGATTTTGATTTTAGACTTAAGAATTAAAACTAAACTAGAAATAGCAAAACTTAAATGGAAAATTGGTTTCAAGGTTGAGAGAAAACTGAGGCAAATTCATACGTTTAATTTGATTCTAAAATAATGCAACAAATAGATTTTCAATAACAATTGTATAACGAAAGCATGGAACATCAAAAACCCTAGGCCAAGCATGTACCATCAAAAGAAATCACAATTGTTTAATAAAAATCATTAAATCAATTTTTAACCAAGGCAAATAATCATAAAAGAATTGCATAAATTAATTAAATAAATATTACCACATAATTATTGGAACAATAGCTCCATTCATCGCCTCAGCAATGGGGTTTAGCTCCTCATGTTGAAAGCACTCTCTCAAAAGATGAATACTTGGCTAAAAAGTGCTTTGAAAAGAAGAAACAAAATTGACGCAGTAAATTTGAGATAGATATAAACGTTACAGATGGTGCTTTCTCTGTCGCTGAAAAGAACAAAAAATGTCACTGAAGCTTTTACGACGATGTTTTTCTCTTTCGCGACGAAGTTCTTCTTCAAACTTTTTGGCCACGGTTTCTTCAACCCTTTGGTGACGAATTTTTCTTCTTCTTCTTTTCATGAACAACAACAACATTTTTTTTTCTTTTCTGATTGATTCTCTCGGCTCTGTGGCCTCTCAAATCCCTCCCAAACTCTCTATTGACCCTTCTATTTATATTACAACCTCAACAACTCCCATATCTTCTCTCAAATCTTCACTTTAATGAAGATAATTCTCAGAATAAATATTGTTCCCTTCTCGGCAATATCTTCTTTCTCGAGATGATGATGCTGCCTTATAAAATATCGCAAGACAACAACGAGACTTGTTTTTTTTTTTCACGAGATTTCCCTTAACACGAATTTGTTTGATATTTTGAGTTATAATTTTGTAAAACTCTTCTTAAAAAGGTATGAGGATATTCTTGCCTTAACATAACCGCAAAAATCTCTTTCAGATCACGTGTACAATTTTAACATATTGAGAAGAAAATATTCCCACCAAAAAACATTTTCAAACGAAGGGGAAGGGGTGCCCCTATCCAAACTTTGGGTGCCTTCATCAATTTTCTTAGGTGTATTTAGTAATTTCTCGGGTGCCTTTAGTAATTTTTCGAGTTGATTTTTCCAAGAAATTTTATTTCCCCAAAACACCTACAAATACATAAAAACACACAATTAGTACAAAATTGAGCATTAACAAATATAGAATTGAGATAAAATAGACAAACAAATGTGTCTATCACCATTCAAATTCCCATTTGAAACTTCTATTGAGGCCTGTAAATTGTGATCACAAGACAAAGTAAAATCACCATTTGCATCCAGGTCTGTCACCACTGACATTTGCTCACTATGTTATGGGTATATATATCTTCACCAACCCCCGTAGATGAAACTGAGAGGAAGGGAAATTATCAGAATTGGTAATGGAAATCATTTACTTAGGAATCCCTTTTTCCTTAGAGCGTCGTGCAGGATTTGAGCTGTACTTTGCATTGGAGTGTCCAAAACTCTTGCAATGAGAACAGGAAGAACATTTCCAAGGAAATTCCGCGTTCATCATAAAATTTTCATTGTTCACTTGTATTAGAAGCTCAACAGAGATGGAGCAATCAACAACTACTTCAAGACAATTCTTACAAACGACATCCTAGTCTTCAGAGCAGTTTTCGAATCAGTCTTTATTGGTTTGCCAACTAAACTTACAATCCTAGTATCCAATCAATGATAGGGATGAATAAACCTATAATTGAACAAGAAAACCTTCTTTGTTTCAACAACATAACCTTACTTCGATTATAAGTTTTATTAATATTTGATAATGTTAAGACCCTTACAATCATTTTCTTTAAATAAGCAAAAGACCCACTGACCCATCGACAACTATTATTACATCAACTACTAATTTATGGATTCGAGGACACCTAACCTAATCTCGTTTATTTTACTGCATTTACTACCCCTAATAATACTTTCATGGACCAAGGTATATGACAATACCTTCCCTATTTAACAATCCTTGTTCAAGGATGAGGGAAGAAAAATTAGCTTTGATGTATGCAAGATATTCCCACGTAGCACCCTCTGGTGGTGAGTTGGTCCATTGAACAAAAATTTGAGGAACAAATGTACCAACTCTGAGTGTAGTACGCGAGTTTAATATAGCTGCAGGTTCAACTACAAATTGTCCATCATTATCGACCAAAGAAAATAAAGAAGAGATATTTTATAAAAGGGTCATAAATTTAGTGTCTAATTAGAGTCTGGGTCGTTGATTATGCAGTTGATATATTAGGGTCATAGACTAATCAAAGACCCTTTATAATTTGTTACCTGATTTTTTTTTTTCAAACCCCTTGACAGTTGGTTGACTGATGTTTATAGTTAAATATCGTCAAAACACTTAGCTCTCTCATCCTTCTCTATCTTCTTCTATTTACATGAATTCTTCTTCTTCCATTTTTATTCGCCGAGTAACATGAAAGCTTCTGTGAATTCTCTTTCTTTTTTACATTTCAAGTTCCATCGTCTTCATTCCAACATCATAATTCGTATGAATTTTTATTGTATTGTTGAATTTAATCTAAGCATGAACACCTTTCAAGATTGCATATCTATCTCCACAGTCTTATTTAATCCAATCGAATAGAGAGAGAGTTAGTTTAAGGTTTTGGATTAATCGAAGTAAAGAAAGGGTTGTAATGGTGGAGAAGAGTCGTAATTGTGATAAAACCAATGGAAAAGAATATGAAAGAGATGAGTTGTTAAGGGAAATAATTATAAAAACATTAGGTCCTGCTCGTTCTTCTCGAATTCAATTCCCATCGATCATCAAATTAAAACTCTTTAGTATTTGTTTCTTCTCACCTTTCATGTTCATAAACATGACCCCCCCTCTCCCCCCAACAGTTTACATGTTCCTTAATCTTGTCCCTAAGTTTCATCTGATCATCAAAGTAAAACTCTTTAATATTTTTGAAAGTGTAGTTTACATGTTCGAGGGAATATCGCTGAACAGCTTGGTTAACTCGGTTAGGATATAATGTCATTACCTATTTCATAAGGGAATTCGGTAATGAATTTGACAATCAAAGCTAGTCTACGATGCTAATGCATCAATTGCATATTTCACGACCCAGACCCTAATTAGACACTAAAGTTACGACTCTTTTATAAAATAACTCAATAAAGAAACTTTCAAGGCATGTGAAACAATATTTTTCTTAAGTTGGATACATGAAACATGAGATGAATTCTAGACCCAACTGGTAACTTCAATTTGTAAGATACTTCCCCAAATTTTTGTAGGATCTCGAAATATGATATTTTTCTTGTTGGACACAAGTAAACCTTCAATGAAACCCATTGAAATATGTTGCCAAGCTATGTCAGAGATTGGGAGAGGCTGTAAAAGACCAACTGGGTGAGAATGATCAGGTTTGCTGGATTGGCAAATATCATAATTAGAGACATAGGTGAACAACTGTCATTACATCAACTACTAATTTATGGATTCAAGGACACATTACCTAATCTTATTTATTTTCCTACAGTTCCAATTATTACCCCTAATAAACGTACATTGATATATAGTACTTTCATGGCTCAAGGCACATGCCACCTAGTTATTCCATTCTCATTCCAGAGATGAATTGGCACCTCCTTGAGTTTCATCAAAACAAGATAAGTGGTAATAGATCCAACACTTTTCTAAATGAACAGGGACCAAGGATGAATGCGAAAGAGCCTGTTTGCAACGTAAACAAAGCTCAATTTGGAAACTTTTCTCTGTCTTCTTTTTGTACAAACTTGAAGAGAAAACTTGTTCACTATGGATGCTTATAGAGAAATCTCATTTACTTTTCTACTAGGAGATTAAACTTTCCTCCAAAAAGAGAAACATAAGTCTTTTCCCCGTGAAATAACCCATGGAGAAAATGAGCTTATTATGTTTTGTTTTTTGGTCTTGGTGGGAATGGATCTTAGGACCAAGGGGTCACTAAGGAAACTAGCTCATTCTCACTTTTGTGAATGAACCTTTAGTCCCACATTGAAGAAATTAAAGATGTTTTCTCTCCTTATTACCAAGAAAGTTGCATCTAAGGGAGGGCCCTTAGGGGTTTGGACTATTTGTGTATGAGAGAGGACTAAGGCTATGGTCTAGTTGGTGCAACCATACTTTTCACATACGCGCGGTGCTTCGCATCGAAGCACGCACCCCACCGCCGTTAGTTCGGTCGGTCGGGCTCGGGTGCGGGTGCGCTTGCGGATGTGGCTGTGGTTGCGGGTACGGGTCAACCAACACTTATCTTTTTGAACATAAATTATTTTAAATTATTTCCTTAAAGAATTTAAAACTAAAATTAAAGTTTGCTTTAATAGGGGGGGAGGGGGGCGTCTGAACCGGCGAGATTTGAGATGAATTAAAGATTGAATAAATTTGTCGTTTTAATTCCGTTTCAAAATTTAAGTCCGTGCTTCATACACGGAATTGATTCTCATTCAATTTTGCCATTAAAGCTATTCTCTTCTTCTGCCTATAAAAGAAAACGAATTTCTTCATTCCAACTTACACCAGAAGCAACTACTATCCTGACTTATTTTCCCCTCTTTCTGCTTTGTTTTGCCACTGCTTATTTATTGCCCTTCCACATTTATCTTGATGTTAAGTTCTTGAGGGTGATTTGTATTGTGCTTATACAAGTCATAACGTGCAGTTCTATCCTGGACACACCTCCGCTGTGGGGGTATAACATCTCTCATTCTTGAGGAGTATCCACGGACTATTGTGTTAAGGACAATTTGCTGAGCAGGTGGCTCTGTCCATTGTGTGATATCAATTCAATGATTTCTTAACCTTAACATCTTCTTCTGTTTAGCATTTTTATTGTTGCAGATCCAACAAAAATCGTAATAGGTTTTTATATCGATCAATTTATGTTCTTCATAAGAAAGATATACTCCGACATAAGATTTATTAAAGTTATTGAAGATTCCAGACCAACACAGACCCTTGAGAGAAGGAAGAGATTACGAGCTAGAGTTTGCATTTCAACCACCAGAATCACCAAACGATAAAGAAGATGCGTTCAAGTGAGAAGATTCCACTAAAACAAGGTTTGATTAGCAGCTATCAAAGTTTCTTGCTTTTCATTTCCCTAATTTTCACTTAAAAATAACTGAGATCCGACCACCATGACGAAGACGATAGAAAATATATGCCTCAGGAAAAATCGCATAATATTTCTCCGCCACATCATCAGAGAATGGAGAAAATGTCAACATACTATACTAAACTAGGCTTGTCAATGAGTATCCAATTAATCAGAACCGAATGAATCTGGTATGGGTTCTAAGATTGGACCCATTAACAATATCGATACCCGAGAAGTAGAACTGTTAGCAACCGATAAGTTTTTGGATCCTAACAGACCCTTGGATCCCATTAAAAATGATTTTATAATTATAAAAATTAAGGATATATTTGATAGTTTAATGAAAAAATATGACTATAAACAGAAGCTGATAACTATCTTAAGACAGACGAAAGTAAAATAGAGGACTTGTAATTTAAGATGGAATAAGTAATTGATTTGTAAATACCCAATAGATATCCGAACCAGATGGATATTTAGATTTTTAATTGGGTTCGATTCTAGATCCATAAATACCCAGAAAAAACCGGATCCGTTGACATCCAGTCACGCACAGCTCATTTCAGACATTCAAGCTATTAGGTAAGAAAATGGATGGAATAGTTAATAATAATGAGCTACTTATCAATCATCGAAGGAGGTAACACAAATTGACCCGGTTCTGGTACTTGGTATAGCAAACCGACAATAACAATAACGTGTCATGATATATGGGCCCACACTCCGGTTCTGGTATTTGGTATAGCAAACCGACAGCAACTGGTGGATCACCCTATCCATTCGAGACACTAGCAGACTAGACAGTGTACACCTAAAAAATAAAAAGATACAAAGTACAACCTCTTTCTTTTTCTTAAAAAGTCATAGCAGTCACAGGGAAGGATCTCGAGATTTTGATTTCTTCTTGGTTTGATGAAATCCATGGGGTTCTCTAGTGATGATGTTGTATTAATCGAGAAGGGTAATAAACCAGGAGAACCTTATGTAATTATTGTTAATTGTCGAGACAAAACTGGACTTTGTTGTGATCTCTGTCGAATAATTCTTGATTTTGGTCTCTCAATCAGCAATGGAGGTTAGTGAATTTACTTATGATTTTCTCCTTTCTGATTTTATGTTGTACTTGTATAAAATCTAACTACCAAATCAAACCATCTATTCTCAAATAAAAACATAAACAAATAAAATTATAAACAAGAGAGTAACAACGCAACAAGAAATATGTGACTCGCATGATTACCTACGTTCACAGGTGAAATGATTGATATTATTCGAAAGAGATAGACTAAACTTTCCACTCTAAACTTTCTTTCTTTTCTCACTTGTTATAGTTTCTCTCCCAAAAAAATCACTTGCCTTCTTTCATGAGTTAGCCTAGTATTTATAGGCAAAATGTATCATATAACTAAACTTCGGTGTTGGACACTTATATATGAGTAGTTGTAGTTTGTTCGGTGGAGTGTCCCGAATCTCATGATGTCATGCCCCGAATCTTCTAAGGTTCTTTTGATGTGCTGGTCTTTATCTTGTTCTGGACATGACCCGAAGAGGTGGAGATGCCTTCTTGATCTTTCTTTAGTCACGACCCTAAGAATGAACGTCGATTCTTGTCAGGTGTATTAAATGCTTCTGATCACATCACACGTGCTCTGTAAGCTTATAATGTTTTATCTCCTCTTTCAAACTTGACCCTTGATGTCTTCTTTTACTTTTCACATGTCCCTGCTGTAGATTGATGTAGTAAATATCTCTTTTACCGTGTAAGACCAAAAATATATTTTCAATGTTTCGTTCTTATCTTAGTATCATAGTCAGTTTGTTTAGGATACCTATATATGTCCTCAGATATTTATCCACTACACATGTTTTTTTGTTGTTTAATCTGAATCTTTAGGTTTCAATGGTTGTTAATTCAAGAATCTCTAGTGTTTTTATTTAGTTATTTATTTATTTATCATATGTATGGTCTAGTAATAGCTGTAAATCCGTTGGATGTTGATACTAGTAAACGACCTCAGTTCCAAACTCGTTAGCTTAGGACCAAAATTTCTACTGACTGAAAAGATTGACTAATTATGGTTTAATTAAATCAATTAATTTTGTTGGATTTTAATTAAATCAATTAATTTTGTTGGATTGTAGATGTTTCAACAGATGGAAAATGGTGCTATGTAGTATTATGGGTTATTCCACACTCATTTTCAAGTAATATAACCTGGTGTTTTTGAGGGCGACCCAAAAAGAATCTGGGGCAACTAATAAAACAAAATAAGGTCACTAAGAAGTAATATCAGCACACCCCTTATCCATATATTTTCTTTAATGACTAATCTGCCCTTGCTTAATTAGTGTTAATGTTGATTAATTAGTTTGTTAAATTTGGTTATAGTTAGTGTTAGAAAATTATTTGAGTTATAGTTTTAGAGTAGAAATAGAGAGTGTTTTAGAAGAAAAAGAAGAAGTTTGGGAAAACTAGGTTTTACCTAAAGACAATAACAATGCATCAAACAATCAGTTATTGTGTTAAGAAGCTCAAAAACCCACTTTGTATGCGTTAGGATGTGATCGTTAACAAAAAAAAATATCATTTTTGCATGCATTTAATGCCATGGACGTCCCAGAATTGATAGATAATGGAGTACCATCTCTACCGATTACACACTCCTGTGCTCGGTAGTCTCGTGATTTTGATTACTACCGATTAAACAAAATTCCCAAATTGAATTTTATTCGGATTTTGATTTCATAATCGGTAGTTTAATGGAGTACCATATCTTCCGATAATAGTTGTCGCCCCAAAAATGAATTTCTCAAAACTTACAAAATTTCTAACTCTTCATCTTCCACAATCGGTAGTGGGTGAAAATTTATATCTACTGATTGTAGCCAGAATTGAATTAAACTTAAAATTTATGCACTTTGTAATCGGTAGTTTAAAGATCAAATTTATCTACCGGTTCCTACGTAATCGGTTGTTGTTTAACAAATTAAACCTCCGGTTATACTTGTTTTTGTATACAGAACTTGTCTCGCCATAATCGGTAGTCCATGAACATAAGTAACTACCGATTGGTGTTAATCGGTAGTACGGGAAATTAATAACTACCGATTGTCCTTAATCGGTAGTACAAAAACATAGTCATCTACCGATTGTTGCTTTCTAACTCACTGCTATTTTATGTAGATTTTTAAATGGGTTAATCATGTTTCATATGAGGGTCATGATACTTCCCTACACTATGCAAATGATTTGGTACGCTACCTACCCACTCTTATCTTGTTCTAAGATTGAGTATACTATTTCATAATACTATTTCAACATACCATGCTCATCACTTACTACATATTGTTTAGAGAACTTATTCAAAATAACTTAAAACATCTGAAAAAAACGAAACAGAATACAATATAGATATTCAAAGTGATCAATCTCATTGATCTCATTAAATTCTTTCTCTCCTTGTTACTCGCTTCTTCTTCTTCTCCTTCATCTTAGGCTCATCAACAACTTCATCTTTCTTAATTGGACCTATGTACTCACCAACTTCGTTGTAGTATGGGTTTACGCCTGAAAAGTCTTTTTCCATGAAAAAGTGTCGAGGATCAAAATCCGGATCAGCCTCCATCATTCGAATCATTTCTCCCTTTGAATCTTCATCTGAAGTTGGAACTTCAACGTAGCTGAGGGGATTGTCAGCACTGTTCCACCAAGAATTATGATCGTTCATCATTCATGAAAAATCCGGATCATCCAACATCATTTGATATATTTCTTCAGGAGTAACTCCTTTTCGTAAATTGAAAAAGAGGACAAGAAAAAATTTCAGACTTTTCAGCCGGAGAAAAAACTTCATCTCATCCATTTTATCCTTTTTCTTTTCCTTTTCTATTTCCTTCACCTTTCCACTTTTTGACACGTTCCCCATAACCCTTAATAAAAGAAATAATTCAGAGACAAGACCCTTAATCAAAATTTTAATGGAAATACATTAATGAACATACCCAAACATGTATTACTAACTAACTACACAGTAGCTATTATAAAATAAACAAAAGCACATAATCGTTAGTTAAAATCATTCAATACCAACCGATTACACACAATCGGTAGTTAAATTTATGCAATATCAACCGATTACAAACAATCGGTAGGTCGTGTTCTCAGTATATGTCCGATTATATGCAATCAGTAGAGTGTTAGCCCTAAAACTGGTTTATCTAAAACACAATATATAATCAGTAACAAAGTCTATTTTATATCTACCGATTATTCATGATGTTCTTCAGGAATGATGATCTCGAGGCATAATCGGTAGATAAAGTCTATCAGATTTCTACCGATTATGCGTCATTTCAGAAAATTATAAGAAAAATTATCATGATTTGTTCAAAATAATGACTAAAAACATAAAAGTTCGATGTAACTTACTTTTTCTGGGGTTTTTGATGGAGGGTCATATCGTCGGAATCAGTTGACGAATCGAGTTGAATGATTTTGGACTCTTCGATCACCATCTTTTCCTTTCCCTTCTTTGATTGTGTAGCAAAAGTTTTTGAAGCCATTTTCGATGGAGAATGAGAAGAAATGGAGGAGGAAAGGGAGTAGAAGAATCGGTAGAGGAGAAGAAATGGAAAAGGAAAGGGAATAGAAGAATAGGTAGAGAAGAAGAAGAATAAAGAGGTAGAGAAGGAAATGGGAAGAAAAAGAGACTAATTTTGTTTTGTGTTAATTATAATATTCTTTCTTGGAGAATGTACTATATTAATTTTTATTTGTATATTCTGTCTTGGAGAATGCACTTCACCTTATCCATAATTGGTAGTCTAAGAATTTTTTTTTAACTAACGATTATAGATGTTGCCCCAAATTCAAAATTTAAAGAATTTTCAAAATTTAAAAATATTCATTATCCATAATCAGTAGTCTAAGAAACTTTTAACTACCGATTATAAATGTTGCCCCAAATTCAAAATTGATAGAATTTTCAAATTTCGAAAATATTCAAACTCCATAATCGGTAGTCTAAGAAATTTCTTAAACTACCGATTATAGATGTTGCCCCAAATTCAAAATTGAACAAATTATCAAATTTCGAAGATATTCATAATCCATAATCGGTAGTCTAAGAAAATTCTTTACTGCCGAATATAACGTAATTTGTGTCCAGAAACCAAGCAGTTCTATCAGTAGGTGTAATCTGTAGATAATTATTTACCGATTGTGGATCAACATGCTTAATCGGTGTTGATGTAAACCAACTATATACCGATTTTACTGTAAAAATTTCAACAAAGTTATTTATTAAAAATGAGTCTCTACCAAATCAATCGATAATTCACAGAAAGAACATAAAATCCATTCCTCATCAGTAAAGTAATCCATTCATCATCCATAAAGTAAACATAATGTTAGAACATTAAACAAGTTTCTTGCAAATCAACCGAAAATGATGTTCTTTAACAAGATAACCACAATCTAATTTCTAGATTTCTTGGTTTTAGTACGAGCACGACGAGCACCAGGGACATTGGCTTCACCATTAGCGCTCGATGAACCACGAAATCTTTTACTGGGCTTTACTGCTGGCCTCTTAGCCTTGTACGAAGTTTTCTCCCCAAACTTACTTGCATAAGCTTCATTATCAATGTTATCTATTAGGTCTTTATGCTCTTTCATCTTCTCAACTGATATAGGCACTCCCGCCTTTATACACCCAACAATCTTCTTGGAGAAAAACGCAAACCTATTTTTCTGTTTTTATGCAATAATAATCGAACGATTATTATCTATAATATTAAGCCGTAATTTTAAAATCAAACGGAAAGAACAATACGTACCAGCCTCTCATAACCCGAAGGTTTGTCTTTGATGATACAAGTATAATCGAAAACCTTGATGGTCTTTCCTTTATCTTCACGGATCACATGAAGATGAAAATGCTCCCGGTACCATTCCATATAGCTTGGATATACTTCATAACCTCAGTTGACAGGTCTCCCCTTGTTGATCAAATATTGCATTGTGTTACTCAAATCTTCAACGGATGGGTTTCCAGAGTAAACTACTGTGATAGAGTCCTTACTACATACAAAATTTTCCACGTCCAATTTGAACCTGCCACGCATGTGACTCTAAGGTTCTTCTTGGACATAACCGAGTTGATGCATCACCCTAGATGCACTGTACATAACATATCCAGTGGGATGCCACAAGGGTCCATAGTAAAACGACAATTCAGACCTTTCCGCTATATGTCCATTATCTCGGTCTTCCTCGTATGGATCAAAGCATACATCTTTGGACGTCATCAAGTCTAATGTCCTCCTCAAAGAAATCAACTGCTGCTCCTTAGACCTTGAACAGTTGTTGTCGAAGATGTATTTTGTTCCTATGGGTGTTCCTTAATCCCATATTGGATTCTCTTTGGCCAACTTGAGGGACGAGAAGTGGTCATAGATCCATGTCTAGTGTACATATCAAACCAAGTATGAGAAAATTGATTCTTAAAAGAGAAAAAAATTAATAAAAATCAAAGCATCAATAAAGTTACCAAAATACCTGTAGTAGGCTCACGTTCCCGGCAATTTGGCTAGTTGATTCCATCGATGCCTTTCTTAACTCTTCCATCAAGAATGCATGGCATGCGGTGCCCCACGATTAATCACGAACTTTATTGAGAGGATGCAATAGTTGTAGAAGGTTGCCGTCGACCCGTTTGCCACTACAATTGGGGAAAATGACACATCCAAAAACACAAAAGAGATAAGCAGTGGTTGCATCATTCAATTTGTCGTCGCTAAACTCTGGATCCGTTCTTCTTTATCCTTGGTACCTTTGAACATATTCATCAAGTGGACCATGCTGAACTGTCTAGTTTTGTAACGAAAGCATCAGTTGAACTCATCGTCGGATGTCGCTTGATCCCAACCAAGACACTTCTGAGTGTGAAAATAAAGTTGTTCCCAGCTTAACTGCTTTACGTAATCAAACTTGACGGCTGTATCATGGTCAGCGAGACTAAGAATCCACACCACATCATCTGGGGTGATCGTCATCTCTCCAAATGGCATATGGAAGGTATCAGTCTCAGGATACATTCTCTCTATGAAGGCTGATATCGACACCCGGTCATGCTCTAACATTGAATTCTCGGCAGCAGTAGATAACCCCGAGTCATAAATAATTTGCTTGAACCTTTCACACTCACCATTTAACGACCAGTCTTTCATTTTTCTTGGTGGAGCTGTAGGTTTGAGTAGACGAACCGCATGAGAATGATCCTAATATACACGACGAATATAAAATAATTAGAATAACAGTTAACACTTCTACGAATAAAATGACAATAGCATAAGAATGGTGTTTTATAATTATTACCTCAGTTGAATAAATTTCTTTGGCCCAAGAGTCTTTGTATCCAAATAACAGATCTCCTCCATCTCTTGGTAACCCATGGATTTGGCCTGCTTCAATACCCTTCATCTTCAAAGAGGCGGGGACTCGCTGTCCTCCTTTCTTCTTAATTACCTTCTTTGTACCTTGTCCTTCTCCTTGAGTAGCACTTGGTTCTCCTTCTTCTTAGTTTCTAACTTGTGGAACACTTGGTTCTCCTTCTTCTTGGTTTCTAACTCTTGGAAAACTTGGTTGAGTTCCTTCGGTGATAGAGATTCCGCGAGCAGTCTTTTCTCTTCTTGCACTAGCTGTTAATTTCTTACCCCCTTCATGACGAGGCCCCAAAACAATTGTATCTTGGGCTTGCTTAGCTCGCCTTTCCCTAAAAAAACAAACAAAGAACAATTATTTCTAATAGGACACCGTTTAATCACTATATAATCGGTCGATAAAGAACATAAAAATCAACCGATTGTACATAATCGGTAGCCAAATAAACAATCTAACAATCGATTGTCCATAATCGGTAGCTCGGGACCTAGATTATCTACCGATTATGTATAAATTTGGAACAAAAAACTCTAAGCTATGGACACACATAATCGGTAGTCAAATAAACAAACTAACAACCGATTGTTCATAATCGGTAGCTAAGGATATAGATTATCTACCAATTGAAACCATATAATATAATCGGTAGTTCGGTAGGAAATTAACTACCGATTAAGCCTAAATTTGAGTACACAGAGACAATCGGTAGATAATGACAAATTCTAACTACCGATTATATGGATGTGCTTGAGGAATTCCAAACATTCATAATCGGTAGATAATGACAAATTCTAACTACCGATTAAGCCTAAATTTTGGTTCAGGAAGACAATCGGTAGTTAAGGACTAAATCTAACTACCGATTATGGTCGATGTGCTCGAGTTATGAAAAACACGACCATAATCGGTAGATAAATACAGACACGAAACTACCGATTATGTGAAATCACCGAAAGCCCTTGAAACTCTATTGACGTTCAATTGAAGAAAATAAACACAAATAATGGTAAACCCTTACCTTATTGGAGCCATTAGATAGTTCTGGAGAGGCTGATTGTCAGAATCATTCTCCGTATCTAGATCATCATCTTCGTGTTCTTCACTATGTTCTTCAACAATCTCTTTGTTTCTAATTCTCTCGGCAAAATTTGGCCAATTAGTATTATCATCTTGGCGGGTAGTTTGTTTCTGTCGAGCCATATTTAGATTGAATTATCAACAATGAATTGATACACAATTAACGACGATACGATGAATTGGTTTTGAAAATTTCCTCGCACAATCGGTAGATAAAATGAAGAGAAGAAGAAGAGAAACTAATTCAAAACAATCAGTAGTTAGTTAGGAATGAAATGAGTTTAGGTTTAGTTTTTATATTTTTATTAGTGAAAGGGTATATAAGGTATTTTACTCACCATTAAGACATCCCATAACCACATTTATAGGATGGGTATAAATTATTCGTCCCAAATTCTTTTTGGGTAGTCCTTAAAAACACCAGGTAATATAAGATGGACAAGTTTAAAAGATCAATTAGTATCTGTTTGTCCATCAAATTCAGCTTCATTTTACCTCAATCAACAATCAAACCAATCATCATCGTCTCCGCTGGTGTACTTACTAAAATTCTGCTGCCTTGATAGGAAAGGATTATTATATGGTAAGCACGATTTACAAGAATGTCTTTAGTAATTGATATTATCCATTTTTACTTTTATAATCTTTGCTAATTGTAACCTGTTCAAGGGTTTTACGTGTAGATGTTACAAAGGTTCTTTGTGAACTTGAGCTAACGATTCAAAGAGTGAGTGTGATGACTACTCCTGATGACAAAGTCATGGATATGTTCTTTGTTACGGATAACTTGTGAGTAGTCTTTATTTCTGGTTCAATAAGTGTTACGGCTTTTGAAAATATTGCCATTGAAGTAGCTACTATAAATTAGGAATTGATGATATAGTTGTTTGTTGATATGCCTTGAATCATTCGTTGGCCGGAATTACGACCAACTACCACCATCAGTTACCGAAGAGCAAGATGCAGATGAGTCTGAGAATGCACCACCAGAGGAAGTTGAACATCGAAGCATTGCTACAGACCGACCTAGAAGGGTTGGAATAAAACCTTCAGCGAGGTACAGGTTTGACGATTTGGTGGGTTATGTATTGCAGGTGGCCGAGGAGGTGGAGGATCACGAGCCGTCCACCTACAAGGCTGTAATATCTGGAAACGAGTCAGCACAATGTCTATATGTTGATGATATGCTGATTGCTACTCAGAATAAGTCAGATATTCAGAAGCTGAAGGGGTCTCTCAGTGCGGAGTTTGAGATGAAAGATCTGGGTGCTGCTCGGAAAATTCTGGGAGTAGAAATCTATAGGGATAGGAAGAAGAGAAAGCTTTTCCTATCACATGAAGGGTACATCAAGAAGATTTTGAGCAGGTTTGGAATGTCTTCAGCCAAGCCTATAGATACTCCAATTGCATCTAACAACGAGTTGGGAATGTACACGGTTCATACTTATGAGAAAAAAGAGTACATATCTCGAGTTCCATATGCTAGCGCAGTTGGAAGTCTGATGTATGCTACGGTCTGCGCTCGACCAGACTTAGCATTTGCTGTTAGTGTGGTCAGTCGGTTTATGGTTCAGCCTGGGAAGGAACATTGGCAAGCTGTTAAGAGGATTTTCAGGTATCTTAGAGGTACTTCAGATATCGGTCTCTGTTATGGGAACGATACCCGATGTTTAGTGGCTGGTTTCTCAGATTCTGATTATGCGGGAGATGTGGACAGTAGGAGATCTATGACTGGTTATGTGTTCACTCTTGGAGGTTCTGTTGTAAGCTGGAAGGCAACTCTACAACCTACAGTTACTTTGTCTACTACAGAGGCAGAGTATATGGCCTTGACAGAAGCTGCTAAGGAGGGAATTTGGCTAAAGGGGCTGGTTAATGATCTAGGCCTACATCAGGATCAGGCTATAGTGTATTGTGACAGCTTGAGTGCAATATGTTTAACCAAGGATCAAGTCCATCATGAGAAGACGAAGCACATTGATGTCAGGTATCACTTTCTGAGAAATGAGAAGAGAATTGAAGTGAAGAAGGTAGGGACAGCTGATAACGCTGCTGACATGTTCACCAAGCCAGTTCCTGGGATCAAGTTCCAACATTGCTTGGACTTGCTCAATATCACAAGTCAGTAGTCTGAGCCCTTGTATAGGGGCATCTGAGGCAGAGAAAGGTTCTGGCACTGTCATGGGTGCATCTGTTTCTGTTGCTGGGAGGATTCAAGTCAAGGTGGAGATTTGTAACTCAGTATTCTGCTCTATAATAAAACCCTCCTTTCTCTGTTGAGGATATAGCTAACGTAACAGTTAGTGAACCACGTAAATCTCTATGTCTCGATCTCTATTATTGTTCTCGTTCGATCTCTCGTTACAACATTGTTCATATTATACAATGCAAGTATCCGACTTCCCTCTGTACGATCAAAAACAACAATCTGTTTTAATCACAAAAAACTTATATATTGCATTTCTAGTTCTTCTATAATTCGAGGATGTTATTGTCAAGGACAAAACAAACAGGTCCACCATGCATGTATAGAAACCTCACCCCCTTAGCTGCATAATCTATAGGTCATGACCCCTACCTTCTTGAGAGCTCACGCCAAGACCATTTTACTGCAGAGCACATATATCATTTGCTTGTGTTTTGATTGAGCATAGTTTGTGCATTTTGCATTTATTTTGATGCTCTCAGTCATGTTGGTTATGAAGATTCAGATTAGTTTGGAATAGATGACGCAAGTCTATGATTCCAGAACTTTAATCATGGTAGTTGGCTTCTAAGGACTGTTTTGTTATATACCAAGGACTGTTTTGTTTGTTGACACAGTGACAAAATTTTCAGTATGTTACACAGATTTTACCAAATTGAAGTTTCAGAATCGTATAACGTGATCTAATGCTAGTAATTGCATCTGCATTATGTTTGTTTGTTACCTGGGTTCTACTATCAACTGATCGTATGTTATTATATCTCCTTTCAGGGAGCTTTTACACACAAAAAAGAGACGAGACGATACATGTCGGAGCTTATATACCGTTTTAGGAGATTCGTGCATCAGTTGCGATCTTCAATTGTCAGGTCTTGAATATAAAGCTCTCCAACAAGGGGTTTCTTCTCCTCCACCCACTGTTGCCGACGAGTTGTTCTGCTGTGAGCTTTCAGAAAAAGAAAATCTTTCACATGCTTTAACCCCAGATCTAAACAAACTAAAATCACCGAGTGTTACGGTTGACAATTCCTTGAGTCCAGCTCATACACTGCTTTCAATTCACTGTGTTGATCAAAAGGGTCTGCTTTATGACATTATGAGAACTCTGAAAGACTGCAAAATTCAGGTGCTTAGTTAGCTTCTCTCTGACTTCCATTTCTCTACTTGCACATGCCAGCAAAAACAAAAAGTACTATGTTTTTTCTCTTTTGATTTTTGATTTATGTTGTTTTCACTTGTTGTTAGATAGCTTATGGCCGGTTCTCACCCGTCACCAAGGGTTTCCGAGATGTTGACCTATTTGTTCAGCAAAAGGATGGAAAAAAGCTTCTAGATTCTGAGAAGCAAAGCTCTCATTGTTTTCGTCTAAAGGTGAAATGCTTCACCCCTTGCGAGTAATTATTATTAGAATTAAAAATGAATTTATTGCTTATTTATAAAAAAATATTTTATTATAAAAATTATCTTGATGGGACCAAAGGGTCACTAGCCTATATTGTGTGTGGAAATAAAAAATCCATTTTTCACTTCTATGTGAATGAGAAACCTTTGGTTTGTCCCGCATGGGATAAACCAAGGATGAAGTCTATCTAATTACCACGAAAGTTACTTCTAAGGGAAAAACATGTGGATTGGATATAGACTAAGGGAATGGGCTAGTGGGCAAATTTACACATGTGCGGTGCTTCGCACCGAAGCACGCACGCGGGCTTGTGTTTTTTGCGTGTGTTTTGCGTGAGCCGTCGTATGCTTGGCGTGAGCCGGCGTGTGCCCAGCGTGTGCCTATCAAGAGTTAATGGTTTTATTTTAAATTCATATAATAAATATTAAAATCGTTTCATTATTTATGTGAATTAAAAAAACCGTTTTATTATTTATGTGAATTAATGAGAATTAAAAGATTTTTCATAAATACAATTTAATTCTCTTCTCTCAAATTTGTCTATAAAAGAAAAAGAATTTTCATTTTCAACTTACCCCAGACGCAGCTACTATCCTGTCGTCTTTTCCCCTCTTCTCGCTTTGTTGTGCGCACTAGATTTATTTTATCTTATTCTTCTGTTAAGTTCACAACGGGCCAACGAGTCTTGCTAACTGGGTTGGTATCAAGAGGTTTTATCCTGGATTCGATTTGCCAACTCTAAAAGGTATAGCAACACTTTTCTAAAGTAAACCTGGCAAGTATCGAGTTAAGGGCAGTCTGTTGAACAGGCGACTCCTCTTATCTGTGTTTTGAGTGATTGTCTGAAAATGTGATATTTGCGCTAACGTTAACATTTGCGAAGCTTCTGGTGTTTTGGTTTGTTTCTTTGTTAAAAGAATAATTTTTATCCAACAATCTTAACTCGATATTTTATTTTTCTGTAACAATGAAAACGAGAAATAATTTTTTGGGCGTGCAAAGCTGAAGCAATTCAAATAGAATTTGAAAAAGAAAGAATCAGACAAGAAATTATTGAAGCAGAAATTATTAACTTGAATGACATTTCACTTGTAAAATCTAAAATTGTAAAGGACCAGTTTCAGCTGGGATTGGCCTGGCTTGGATTGATTAGTGGGATTGGAATTGGTGTTTATTTCTTCTTGCTGTTGACTCGTGAACATGGTGGTGTTTGTTTGGTGAAAATGAAAACCAGAGGAAAAACCAGTTTAATTTAATGGGGAAAACAGCAAGGTGGTTTCGTGGATTATTAGGTGTTAACAATAAGAAAGATGAGATAACTTCTTCTGAAACAACAAAACCAGGTAAGAAAAAATGGGGTTTCCTTAGATATTTCAGAGACAATAGTAATGATAATCACAAAGAACCAATTTTGGATACAAAATCAGTGAATAAAAGAAAAGGGTCATCTTACAGATAAATTTCATCATCTTCATTATCAACTTCTTCTTATCTAGTTAATAATAACAGAGGAAATGATGAAGATCAGAATAAACAAACAATTGCAGCTGCTGTTGTTAAATTAACTAGTAGTAGTGGGCGTAATGTTGTTACTACCATGGCGTATGTTAGTACTTCTTCATCAACCGGAGGAAATGGTTGTTAAGAAGAGAAGAATTCTCTGTTTTGATGATTCAATCCGCTTTTCGTGGCTATCTAGAACCATTTCTTCCTGGATGTTTCATTCGAATTAGGGCGATTGGACTCATGCCGATGATTGATCAGGAGGAATTTTAATAGGAGAACATGCGCATGCAGTCCGTGAATTACGGACAAATGTTCTTATAGTTGTTACAGCTGTGATGATAGTGGAGTGGAGAAATTATCGTTATTATTGGTCCGTATTCATGGACACAAATTATGTACTTATAAATGAAACTTAAAGAAACAAATGAAACGTAACAGAAATTGAATCTAATGTTAAGGCATTAATTCAAAGACCATGCAAAGCTACTACTGTTAACTGTTAACGCATTAATCTACTTTAGATGGAGAAAATGAAACTTAACGGTTTTTCTTTAAGTGTTTTGTTAAGTCTTTGGTCTATTCGTTTACAAGCTTTGGTTTTGTTAAGACTTAATTTAATGACAAGATTTGGAGATAAATTGTGGAATTTCAGAGGCAGTTTTCTTGATCGTTAAATTGCGGAATTTCGAAGGCAGTTTTTCTGGGTTGTTAATTTACGGAATCTCGGAGGCAGTTTTCTTGGTCGTTAAATTGCGGAATTTCAAATGCAGTTTTTCTGGGTTGTTAAATTGCGGAATTTTGGAGGCAGTTTTCTTGGCCGTTAAATTACGAAATTTTCAAAGGCAGTTTTCTTGGTCGTTCTAAAGGAAGCAACAGAAACTGAATATGGACGAATCATAATATACAGGTATGATTTATTAATTATAATCATAATATAATTTTTAATATATGAATCGTATGCATGATGTCTTGAAATTATTGAAACGGTTAATACACTCAACTTAACAAACCGTAGGTCACGTTTGATGAAACGTAATTATGCACTAATATTTATGCACTAAATTTAATGCATAAAATCAAGACAATTTTTTGTAGTTATTATGCACTAAAATAATTTAACGTGGAGCATGCATGGGTGTTGATTATTTGATTATAAATAAATCATTCATAATATAATTAGGCAATATTTTATAGAAATCGTAAGGATTTTATTTATAGAGAAATAAAATAAAATAATGCTAAATTATTATGGAAAATTCAAAAGAACAAGTTTTTTGTTACAGTGTCTGAAGTCAAATTGGTAACCAATGTGAGAAACTGGTGGGTAGACTCTGGTGCTACCGAGCATGTTCGCGGAAACAAATATATGTTCACCTCCTATCAGAAGGTAGGGGAGGGAGAAAAGCTCGATATGGGTAACTCGTCCGCAACACAGGTTGCGGAAAAAGGCAAAGTTGAGCTGAAGCTCAATTTTTGGCAAAACTCTCACATTGAAGAAATTGTTCATGTTCCGGACATCTGTAAAATTCTTGTATCTTGTAATATATTTGATAGTGTAACTCAGTGGAAAGAGCTATAAGACAGTGGGTTTTTACAAATTAGATGTAACCTCAATTTAAATAAATAAAATAGGTTCCTTTTATGTTTGTGTGTCATTGAATGTTGGACTTGGCAGACTTTGTCATGTTATTCAATGAACAATCTGGCGAGCATATGATGCATTCCCAAAGTTAATTTGGAAAGTAAACATAAAGGTTAAATTTGCATAAAATCTAAATATGCTAAAATGTCTTACAAGAAGAAATGTTCAAGAAAAATTCTAAACCCTTAGAATTAATTCCTCAGACCTAGTTGACTTGAACTCAGTTCAAACTAGAGGTAAAATTATAATCCCTTAAGGAGATGATAAAATCATGAATTAGTTCAGGACTACCTGCGAACTTGTGGGGGGAGGCCGTCCTTTCAGCTTGCTATGTCCTGAACAAAGTACTTATTAAAGGATCAGATATGTCTCCAAATGAATTATAGAAAGGCAGACAACCCTATTTTGCATACTTCAAAAATGTGGGGGTGCTTGACTAAGGTTTCTATTCCTCTACCTAAGAGGACATAGATATGACCCCAAAACTGTTGATTGTGTCTTCATAGGATATCCTGAACACACTACATAAGGTTAGGGTTGTGAGTTCTGATATTTTAGAAATTGGTCTGAATACCAATATGGAATCTAGGGATGTTATGTTCATTGGAAAAATTATTTTCCTTTGAAATCTGAATCTCGCATGATATGTATTGATCCCCTAGATGTCTTTTTTACTTGTCAGACAATACTTCTATAGGAAGATGTAGTTGAGCCTTGAAGATGCAAAAGATTTAGAATAGAAAAAATCTTTTAGAGCATGAAAATTTTGATCATGTAATGTTCTCTAGTGGATTTTAAATAAATGAATCTGACAAGTGTGTTTACACTAAAATTGTCAATGATGCATATGTGATTGTATGTTTGTATGTTGATGATATGCTTATGCTGGATACAACCATAGATGTAATTTATTCCACTAAGAACATGTTGAATGAGACCTTGACATGAAAGACTTAGGTCCCTCAGATGTAATCTTAGGGATGAACATTAGAAGAGAGTCTAATAGATATAGTCTTAGTCAATCTCATTACTTTGAATCTGTACTTAGAAAATATAACCAGTTTGATAGGAGCATTGGGATGCACTTTTTAGAGTGTTAAGGTATCGAAAATACACTTTAAACTTTGTTTGAGTTATAAGAGATACTCTGCAGTCCTTGAAGGACATTGAAATGCAAACTGGATAGCAGACTCAAAGGAGTCTAAATCTACGAGTGGATACGTTCTTACTCTAAGATGTGGATCAGTGTCTTGGAAGAGTTCCAAACAGACCTGTATCGCTCGGCCCACTATGGAATCCGAGTTTATTGCGTTAGATAAAGCAGGAGAGGAAGCCGCTTGGCTAAGATGCCTTTTAGAAGACATTCCTCTCTGGCATAGGCCTGTGCCAGCTATATCTATACATTGCGATTGTCAAGCTGCAATAGCTAATGCTAAAAATAGCAATTATAATGGAAAATCCATTCATATTCGGAGAAGACACAATTCTCTAAAACAACTAATCTCGAATGGCATTATTTCTGTTGACTTTGTGAGGTCTAAGGAGAATATCCCTGACCCTTTGACGAAAGGCTTGTCCAAGGAGATAGTTAGTAATGCATCGAGGGGGATGGGACTTAAGCTCATCAATTAAAACTTTCCATGAAGGATACTCAACCTTGCTGACTGGAGATCCCAAGATCAAGGTTTTGAATGAGACAACTAATTTATGGCGGGTAAAAATTAAACACTATCAGAGAATTAATTTATCTGTCCCTTCCCTATGGTGTAGACGTGATAGTGTGACTGCATGTGAGGATGACTTATAATAAAGTCTTAATGAGTTCTATAGTTTCAATTTAAGATTGAAATGGGGTGTAGCAGTTAACACTCTTGATAGAACTCACCTATCTGAATGAGGAAGTGGGTAGCTTCCTATGAGAACTCAGCTAATTCTCTAGAGCATTCTAAGAAACGGGATATGTCCAGGGCCAAAACGGACACAACGGCGTGAACTTAACAGCACTCTTGAGAGATATCTCGCGTAAGGAGCTATTGATGAATTACACCAAACGATGGCAGTTCAAGACATCGCGTTTACTGTCCATCAAGTAGTTCTGGTACTTCTCACTAAGCAAAGGTTCAATTCCATATGGTCACCTATTGCTTAAGAGGTATTTCTCGTTTTCCGGTTTTCTGATTTATCGCTTTCTTCATTCATGTGGGGGATTGTTAGAATTAAAAATGAATTTATTGCTTATTTACAAAAAAGTATTTTGTTACAAAAATTATCTTGATGGGACCAAAGGGTCACTAGCCTATATTGTGTGTGGAAATAAAAAATCCATTTTTCACTTCTATGTGAATGAGAAACCTTTGGTTTGTCGCGCATGGGCTAAACCAAGGATGAAGTCTATCTAATTACCACGAAAGTTACTTCTAAGGGAAAAACATGTGGATTGGATATAGACTAAGGGAATGGGCTAGTGGGCAAATTTACACATGTGCGGTGCTTCGCACCGAAGCACGCACGCGGGCTTGCGGAGCTTGCGTGTGTTTTTTGCGTGTGTTTTGCATGAGCCGTCGTATGCTTGGCGTGAGCCGGCGTGTGCCCAATGTGTGCCTATCAAGAGTTAATGGTTTTATTTTAAATTTATATAATAAATATTAAAACCGTTTCATTATTTATGTGAATTAAAAAACCGTTTTATTATTTATGTGAATTAATGAGAATTAAAAGATTTTTCATAAATACAATTTAATTCTCTTCTCTCAAATTTGTCTATAAAAGAAAAAGAATTTTCATTTTCAACTTACCCCAGACGCAGCTACTATCCTGTCGTCTTTTCCCCTCTTCTCGCTTTGTTGTGCGCACTAGATTTATTTTATCTTATTCTTCTGTTAAGTTCACAACGGGCCAACGAGTCTTGCTAACTGGGTTGGTATCAAGAGGTTTTATCTTGGATTCGATTTGCCAACTCTAAAAGGTATAGCAACACTTTTCTAAAGTTTACCTGGCAAATATCGAGTTAAGGGCAGTCTGTTGAACAGGCGACTCCTCTTATCTGTGTTTTAAGTGATTGTCTGAAAATGTGATATTTGCGCTAACGTTAACATTTGCGAAGCTTCTGGTGTTTTGGTTTGTTTCTTTGTTACAGGAATAATTTTTATCCAACAATTATTTCCAGCCGCGGCCCTGATACCTAACTGCTTGTTGCTAATCCAGTGGAGATTTGCGGAAAGGGAAGACCATGCGTCTTCTACGATGTTACCCTTGCTCTAGAGGTGCTTGGTATCTGCATTTTCTCGGTAAGAAACATTAATATGATATTCTTAGTGACTCACTATCTTCAACTATAATAAGCAAGCGGTCATTGTCTTTCTTTATAGGCTAAGATTGGGAGGAATTTGACGTTTGATCGTCAATGGGAAGTCTATAGAAGTCTATAGGTTCCTTCTAGATGAAAGGCATGAGTTTCCCTGACAAACAATCGTGCTAAAAACCAGATTGTAGACAAAGTGAGAAGAACACTGATGGGCTGGTGAGTTATTCCGGTTACCTATAAATTTCCGGGGAGTGTTTCCTGTTGCACTATCCAATGTTTCGTTCCTTGTGTAAAATATGTACAGTTAAATAAGTATAAATTTTACTTCCATGTTCTCTAATTCAATGGTTTGCATTCTTTATCATTGGTTCTCATGTAGCTTGTCATAGTCAATGTTCGAGTGGGTTTGTTAATCATTTACACTGTTAAAATGACAAATCCGTCGTACTCTAAATCTGAATCAGAACATGTAAGCCGGTTATTTTAAACTTGAGAGCCTACTTCCATTTTTAAGCAGTCTAGCAGTTCCTCTGATGCGACCCCTTCCAATCCAAGTCCAACACTATAAAATCCTCTTTAGTACGTTTGAAGTTCCTCTATGCGACCCCATAAAAACCTCTTTACACATGGAATAGCTCGATTGACAAGTATCTGCAACCTGGAAGAGGTAACCCGAGTCGCGTGAACACCGCTGATCAAATATGCGCTATTAAAAAGGTCTCGCAAGCGACTGCTAAATAAAGAATCTTCATACAGGGGCTTATAGTTTCAATAGAGGAACTTTTCTAGGCTCCAGGTTGACTAAATAGTTGGCTAGGGGGTATCCTATGAAAATAGTAAATACCTAACTTACATTCTTATTTTTCTATTTTGAAATTTTCATTTAATTAAGGGTACTGGACTCTATTGATGAATTGATAAAAAAAAAAGGTTACAGTATTCTTTTCTTAAATTAAATTAAACGTTTTCCAATTTTTTTCTTTTTTATTAAATAAAATAGGGTTCAGGGTTCAGGAAAGTCTAAATTACCCTTCCACAATTAAACCTAAATTAATAAAAGAAAACCCTAACTCCTCTAATTCATTTCATCATCTTCTTCTCCTAAACCCAACCGTCACTCTCCTTCTCCCATTTTCATTTTTTTCATCGCAAATTCCTCGTCTTCGGTTAATCGTCGATTCGAAGATCAATCAATCGTTGATTAAACTCTTTAGCAAAGATGAAGAATCCTAATAAAAGCATAGAAGACAACAATGAGGCAAATGAAAATCAATCAAACCAACCTAATCAAGAAATTGAAGAAGAAATCGGTGGTGAAGGCGTTAAAACTCCCCAACCACAACACATGGTGTATATGAGGTATGATTCGACAAGAACCCATGTTTATTTTCTCCTTTTTGTGATTGATTTGTATTTTGATTGATTGTTTCCGGAAAAAAATTAGGTTTTCAGAAATATTTATGGCGGGAATTTTTTCAAAATCCAACCGTAAAACCATGTTTTCTAAATTTTACGTTTGGGTTTCCAAACGTAATTGGTATTTCTTAATTTTACGTTTAGTTTTTAGAGATTTCCAACCGTAAACTGACAGAACGAAGATGAGGATGAAATTTATGGTTGGATTGATGAGACGTAAATTTTTTACGTTTGGGTTCGATAGTTATAATCCAACCGTAATATTCACTGATAACAATTTTTTTTGAACTTTTACGTTTAGTTTATGTCAACCATAATTCCATTCTACGTTTGGGTTCGAAAGTCTTTACCAACCGTAAATTTCCCTGGTAGCTAATGAGATTTTGTAGGATTTTTTACGCTTGGGTTTTTCTAACCGTAGAATAGTTTACATTTGGGGTTTAAAATGAAAATCCAACCGTAAAATTATTTACAGTTGGGTTCGATTGGTCTATCCAGCCCGTAAAAATTTCATGAGTTTTAAAATTTGTGTTTTTTATGTTGATTTTTTTTTTGAAATTACCTAACTTGTGATTTCAATTTTACTGCGTGTATGTTGTGGGAATAAGAATATGGCGAAACCCAAGAACAAGAGGAGTAATAACTTAACACCAATTGATCCCACTCCCATCCCTCGCCACGATGTTCATTTAGGGGTAGATAATAGAGGCGTGAGAAAGAACGATAAGAAGAAGAAGAATTTGGAGGTAGGGGGTGGTAGCACTAGTCATAATGTACTACCTCAAGAGGAAGATAATGTTTTCCAACCATACATGGAAAACATTCAAGACTTCGAAGATCTACCGGTGATGAGTGGAGGTACACTCGTGATTAATGAACCACCACAATAGGAATACGAAAAAACCTCAAGTGAAGAAGTTGTTGATCAAGGCAAAGGTAAAGAAGTTGTTGTTTATTCGCCTCAACCTCAAGTGAAGGAAAGAAAGCCAAGGAAGAAACCTTCACCGAAAGGCAAGCATATTCCTACATGCAAAGACGTGTTGTTGACTAAGGCGAAGAATGGCAGGCTTTGGGTTGAGGCCCCACATAGATCTGCAATATTATTTGGTTATCCAAATTCATGATCCGCCAAAGTTGCTGAGACCAGGGTAATAATCTAAAAACTTTAGTTTTTTTTGTATGATTTTCTTTGTTCAACTTTAAATTATAACTTGTTGGTATGATTTTGATTAAAAAAATATTTTTATTCTTTTGTAGGATCATACACATGCCGTGAAGAAATCGTTCGTCAAAGGGATAAACGTTGACCGTTAGTTGAAGAATGTGAAGTAGTTCGTACTCTCGTGATGGATACAGGGTTAGTTCCCAGAATTTACCATTCCATGTTGGAATATGATAATGTTACTTGCACATCCTTCACGGAACGATATTGTCCTGAAACCGATACGTTTCATCTCTCATTAGGTGAGATGACAATAACGCCGGATGATGTCACGTCAATTCTTGGCTTAGAAGTTGAAGGAAAAGTTGTGTCTGAAGGTTTTGACAACAACATGTCTTGGAGTGATCTTTATATCCTTGTTAAAGACACTCTTGGATGGGATAGAAAAGAAGCTGAGCAAGAGTTTCAACACGCTTCCGGAGATAAACCGGGTGAAACAAGGAAGAAAGGTTTAGGTATGACCAAGAAGATCTTGTTGCGAAGTCTGAGGGAAAAATTTGGTGGAACCCTGCAGAAGGAGAAGGATGGGGAGGTGATAAACACAATTAGAGCCATGCGTACATCCAGAGCGTACATGTTATATGTTTTTGGTACCATATTCTTCGTTGATAACTCGAAAAATAGGGTGAACACTCATTTTCTACAATGGTTGCAGGATCTCAATGAGACACATGAGTATTCATGGGGAAGCGCCACCCTCGCTTATTTGCTCGCTAACCTTAGAAAAGCCTCGAGGGTTGGAGCTACTAAGATTACCAGGAATACTGGTCTTCTTCAGGTAATTTATAAAGGTTAATTTCAAAAAAAAAATTGCGCATTCTCTTATATGGGTCTTGTTAACTTGTATCCCCGTATACATGTTAAGGTTCACTAAAACAAGAAACATTTGCGTTGGAGACAAATTTTGTTTGTTTATTGGTTTGAAAACAGTAATTCTTTACATTGGAAACAAGATTTGTTGTTTTTAATGGAAGAAAAACCAATTTTTAGTAGAATAAGACAAAAAAACACATTTTTCAATGCAAATGATTGGTTTTTTAATGAACCTTAACATGTATACTGGGATACATTTTCCGCTTTGTTATCTTAATAGGCATGGGTCTATGACCACTTTCCGAGCCTGGCTCCTAAGACCGAGTGGAAAGGTGATTTTAATGGTCCTATAGGATTTTTTTTCAAATTCACCGGTACTTAGATAAAACGGAAAGAAGCTCAGATAGCAACGAAGAGGATGAAAATTGATGCTTTCACCATTGAGGATGTGGTGTTTGATCCTTATTTAAAACTTGTCAAAGATAATGAAGATGAACGCGAATTTACTGACGTGGCAGGCTACAACGGAATTTGCACCATTCGTTTGGATTCGTAATGACCAACCCTTGTCGAACTCTCCGCTAATATGGCTTTGTCCAAACCAAGGTAACAATCGAAGCCTTTAAATTGTGTGTGAATGGATCCGTGATCGAAGGCCCTAGCATCGTGCTCAACTACACCCCAACGCCTTCGGTTGTGGTTTGGAATGACCGTCATAAACCGAAATACCAAATCCAAAGGGGGAGGTAACTCCAATTCATGGCACAAAAGAGGCCGTAGAAGATTACTTGGATTGGTATCGCCATTTTGGTCATCATAATGTGATCAATAATGAATCGGAAGCTATGAAAATTATTCAAAGGGGTCAAGGAAATAAAACAAGTGGTGGTCTATTTGATGTGGATTGGAAAAGTTTATATTTTAATATGGTATGTAAATGATGAGCTATTTAAGTTTTAAGTTTTATTACGAAAGATTCAACTAATATTTATTTTCATGTGTAAATAGAAAAACAAATGACTTTCATTTGCAGAGACTATTAATTCATGCATAATTAGAGGTAATCTGATGACGGTTGATCAACAAAGGACCCTGCAACACAAAATCAGGAAAGCTCCATGAGCCAAACCAGAATGACTCAGAGCGGGGCTTAAAGAGGACTAGAGTCGATTCAAGAGGTGCGGGTACTACCCGAACTGATCCGCCACCTAGTGATGAAGAGAAACATGATAAAGCCGAGGATGTGCAAGGTCGTGGTCATGGTCGTTCTGGTCCTCGTTCTCGTGGTCGTGGTAGCACGACCAAAAAAAGAGTTCGTAGTGGTGCTCGTAATATCCGTATCGAATAATATCCTCCTCCTTCTCCTTAAATCTTTGTTTAATATCAAAAATGTATCAAACTTGGTTGTTTTTATGGGTGGATTTTAAATTCTTGGTACGAATTAATCTTTTGAGTTTTAGTTTGAAATTTGTTCTTAGTTGATGTTAGAGTTAATGGAAATATGTAGCTCAATTTAGTTAGAATGAATGAAGAAGTTTTTATCTTAAATTGGTGTAGCTAAATTTCAAGTGCAAGAAGATTTGTGTAGCTATATTTGTGTAGAACAAGTTAGAAATCATGATTTATTTACATAAATTTCAAGTTGGAAATCAAGCAAAGGAGAAATCAAGTCAAAAGACAAACAAATACCAATTTTTACGGTTGGATACGCAAGTTCAAACCCAACCGTAAACTGGAAAAACCAAAATCCCTAGATTGACGGTTGGGTTAGCAAGTCCAAACCGTAAAACTGAATTTTGTTTTTCCTTCCCAGACACACGGTTGGGTTCGCAAGTCCAAACACAACCGTAAATATTCTTGAACCCATAAAAAAAAATCTAGTACTTGCATTTTTTTTTGTGTGACTGAATGACCCAATTTACCTTAAATATAGTTAGAATGAATTAATAAGTTTAAAAATTCAATTTTTGAACCCAGAATTATAGTTAAATTCAATGCTAGAAAGGATTGTTTATGGTTGGGTTTGGAAAGTTTGTACCCAACTGTAAATTCTGGATGCAATAGGAATCTTGTTTTACGGTTGGGTTCGTGCCTCAGTTCCTAACCATAAATGTTTTAATTTTAATTTTTCTACCCTATTTGGTAGGAAAAAATACCCGTTGGAATAGTATACGGTTAGGTTTTCAAAAATTTAGTCGTTACACTAGCCTTTGGGTGTTTATTATGTATAAAAGGAACTCTTCTCTCAACAAAAATCCTCAACTTCTCAAATCATATCATATTTCTTCATCTAGTCAAAAAAAGTAACACTTCTCAAACATTGATACTAGCTGGTCTACCAACGAAGATGTTTGCACTATCCCCATCACACATCTTCTCTTAGCCAATTGTTCGACAAAGGTTGTTCTTTTATGTGCAAATGTAAGACTACATCCAAGTAAGATATAATGGATGACGCAATTGAAAGCGTTGGCGAGTATTTGGCCACATATTGGCATGTACATCCAATAGTCGCTTGAAAAATTCTTGTTGCCTATTAAACGCCGTTCGAATGCAACGAACTTCTCATTTAACTCCGACTCTTGTTCTCCCGGTTCCCTCGATGCCATCATTGGCTTGTAGAAATCCGGGTAAGAACGTAGTTTAACCGTGTATATATGTCGAACATAAGTGCATTCGTCCCAACCCAATTGTTTTGCTCCGCTAAAAGGTCCAACTTGTTCGATGAACATACAGTAACCACAATTACCATCGCCGGCAACATCGTCGGTGGCCTTTATGTATTCACGAACAAAATTCGAAAAATATAGCAAATAATTTTCATATATAATATGCTCGGTTCAGACAATTTTACCTTTCTCATCTCTTGAAAAATTAGATGGTGTTTGCATCAATCCTATTGTAAGCCGGATCATATGTAGCTCTTCAACCAATGATGTATTTCCCTTAGCATTTTCTTTGTTTCTTGCTAATTCTTTGATACTAACTCTTCTTGAGTTTGGATTGGCAGGAACTTTGATCGGCTCTTTCTCAACACTTGATGGGATCATTTGAGGATCTTCAAGTACCCGTTCATTTTGCTTCACCTCAACTATGCTTCTTGATTTTTGTTTGGAGCGAAATATCAGACCTTTTCCCTTGGCACCAACTTTCATTGTTGAACTCTCTTGAGAATGAAGCGCAGGACGTTTTCCTTTATAATCTACTAGGCTTGGTCATCCTTGTTCCGTTTGACTTCTTATTCTTTTGTTTCTACCTTGAACATCCTCCTCCTTCTCATCCTCCGCTTCATATTCCTTTTGCAAATGCTCAAAACCTGAAGGTTTTGTTTTCTTTGATTCTTCCAACAATTCACTCGTTTTTTTTCGCAATACACACCTCTTTTCTTTCATAGGAGGCCTACCCTTTCTCTTCCCCTTAGTTGGTTCCTGGACATCATACCTTGTGTGTGGAAACACGAAGTTTCTCAACTTACTCAACCATATTTACATTTGCGCCCGATTTAATGTGGAGTATTTCTCGGCTAGAGCTTTTCCAATGTCGGTATTGAAAAACGATCCACCAAAATCTTGTTCGACGATGGGTTCATTGAAAGATAATTGTTGCCAAAATGGAGCAATATTTTGAATTGGTATCACACCATCTTCTTCGTACTCATATGCCGTCATGGGAGTCCCAAACTTGACATGTTCGGAGAAGCACACTCTTCTTCTCCGTGTAAGTTGCCCAACCTATAATTATTAACTTCGTACATTATCTTATCAAATTCGCAATGCGACACCTTATATGAAATTCCCTCGAGCCATGGATCGTCTTTATATATGAGGTGTTTTCTACAACGACTTCTTTTGAAATTCTCCTTAACTCTATCAAGGTCACAGAGGAAATAATCGTGCATGGCTTCGAAGACTGTAACAAACCCATCATCACAACTATGAAGCTTCTTCTTCAATCGGTTATGAGATGACTCCCGATACTTGTAGCTTGGTTATCAAAGTGCTTATATTGGTTTGTGAATGTCGTGATGTGGTTATAGACAGTGGTAAGAAAAGATTTGTTCACTCAGACTTGTGAAGACTGGTTTTAGACTTAAATTTAAATTAACCTACCAATATATACAAAAGATGATAATAATATTTAGAGATACTGGGCCTCAGGATTCCACCATTTTCCATATTCATGCGATTCATACATTAATTCTAGAAAATTATAACTCATATAATAAAAGTTTTGACTCTGATTCTTTGCTAAAAGTAGATTTTTAAAACATTAACTGTAAATCCTAAGCATGGACCATCAAAACTCTTAATCTAAGCATGATCCATCAAATTAAATGACAACCAATTAAGAAAAATCATAAATCAATTAAAATTGATGTAAAAATACATAAAAAAAATAATTATATTTACCACAATCATGAAATAAGGCTTCCTCCAACATCCAGTGTTAGGGTTTAGCTCATCATGTCCAAAACACTCTCAAAAGATAGGTACATAGTTTAAAAAGTGTTTGAGAAGAAGAAAAATACAAGAAAGAACTCACAACTTGTGTGGCTGATTGATTATAATTATTTATTGATTCAACGACACCTTCCAGGCGAAATAGAATAAAACACAGTAACAATGTGTAGTTTAAGCTTGGAATGTCGCTCGAACTGTAGCATAAACCGTCGTTGTACCCGTTAAATACAAATGAATTTGTAACGGTTTTCAATGATAGTTTATAACTTCCTTATGTTCTTCCCCTTTCTTCTTCTTCTTCTTCTTCGTAAACTGAGCAACATCAAATTTTTCTGGTTTTTGGTTTTTCGCAATTCTGGCCTTTGCCAGCCTCCTTCTATTTGACCCCAACTTCTTTATTTATAATACCACAACATCAATAGCTCTCAAATCTTCCAAATAACTCAATCAAATCTTTCTTTTATTGAGAACATTTTCTCGGCAGTTATAAAATTGTTCTTGGCGATATTTTCTTTCTTTCTTTGAATGATTCTCTTTAACTCTGTTTCTCGTTTTCTTCTTTATTTCTTTAGCTGTCTTAAGAGATGTCGAACAAGATGAAACAAAATCTAGAGTTACCCGAGATAGATTTTTCTTCCATTTTCACGGCAACAAGATATCCTTTCCTTTTTGGGGTCTTCAAAATGTGTACAACTCTTGCACAAATGGTAGGAGTAAACTCCTTGAAATTTTCTTCAAACACGCTAAAAAATCTTCTCAGATCGAGAGTTAACATTTTGCCGCCAAAACCAATTTCAAACTTGAGAAGGTGGTTCCCTTAACAACTTCGTGGGTTCCTTTATCAATTTTCTTGGGGGTGCCTTCATCAATTTTCTGAGTGCCTTAATAACTTTTTATGCCATTTTCCCCCAATTGTTTATTCTTAAAAGTACATGCAAACACAATAAAAACATAATATAAATACACAATTGATTTCTAACAATATACAAATTGGGAACAAATCAGACACATATATGTGTCAATCAAATACCCCCAAACTTATATTTGCTAGTCCTCGAGTAAATCTAATCTAAAAAATAAAAATAAAATCATAACTCACTATCGCAGGCATCGCGATTGTATTTAGCGTGTGCAATAAGCATTTGAACCCATAGTTGTCCCTATTGGACGAGTTTTAGTCTCGTGAGGGTTTACAAGAGGTGCACCCACAAAACCTTTTACTCCAAACTCTAGCTACTTGTGAACGATTGAGGGTAGACACTTAACATGCTATTTAGTTGGTTACTAAATTCCTCAGATATGAGAATCATTACCCTATACGAATCCAATTTTTATACACGAGTTTGCACTCAAGCGTACTAAAATTCATATATAAGAAAACAAAGTACTACTCACAAAGTCGTACAATGGACCACGATACTCGGAATCTAACAAACCAGAATCGCATGAATAGATTAATAAGATGGATATGGACATAGAAGTGTGCGCATGTTGACTAAGGTGAACGGCGTTTCCCAGAATATCTGTATGATCGTCAGCGCCAAGACGAACCCTAATAGATTGAGATACACACCCACTGGCCTGAATCTTAATTCTAGTATCAACTCAGATGATATATAAAAGGGCCCTAGCGGTCGATTTATTGAATATATACAATTATTATTATTATTATTATATATACATATTTTTGTCGACGACATGATTAGATCTTCTGAATCTAAGCGCATGCTCCTTGTCAAAAAGTTACATGACAGTTACCATGGATCCTGTGTTCCACGCTTGCTTAGGAGATGGAGATAGGGAGAACACACACATATTGCTATCCAAGTGTCAATTTTTTTTTTAAATTATTGGTCAAATTCAATTAAAAAAATTGGGCCTTGATTTTAATCATTCAATTCATCCTAGCGGCGACAACAAGGCGATACTAGTGCCCCACCAAATCACTTAGAGAAACACATAAAGTTTTAATAATAAAAACATAAAGTGATATGGTGACGACTCTGAGATATGTGACAACTATCATGTTATTTATAACATCTGAGCCTTGTCCTTTTATGAATAGACCAATTAGTTGAGTCCCTCAACTCCTACAACCAAGAGGTTTGTTTCCATCTACTTAAAATGGTTAGTGTCATCCTGAATTGTTCATAAGTTTCTAGATTTTGGAGTTTTGGGTACAACTAAATTTTTTAAAATTTTCTCCCTTACCCCAAAACTTAAACTGAACATAGTCCTCGATGTTCTAAAGATAAATGAATGAAAGCATGAACAAAGAGAAAATAATGAACAAAGTAAAAGAGATAAGGAAAGATACTACCAACACCGTGTACCAAAAACATATGGTTTGCCTCCCATAAAGCGCTAAGTTTAAAGTCCAGCCAGACCAAGAAAGGATTAATCACAACTTACGAATCGTATAACAATAATCGAAATAATTGTGGATCCTTAAATTCAATAGAATTTGACTCACAAAGTTGACCACAACGAAGTATATGAAAGTGGTGGTCATTCTTAAGATAATGTGTCGATTTAAACTTCCTAAAATATTCATGTTTGGTTCCAAAGTTTACGAATTGACACATATGAAGTTCAGATGTTCCCACATTTGGTAGAAAAGTATTTGGTGGGAAAACAAATTCAATGATGGTATTATGGTCCGGGTAAACCACATCAACAGGATGATGGGTTTTTGACGAATGAATTTCATTCTGGACATAATCAGGCTCGCGGAAAAGTGTATGAAGATAATCTTTTAAAATGGTAGAGGCACATATGTCAAGTCCCAAGTGAGGGGCTTTAAGCAGGGATACTTGAAAATCACAAGAATCATCGGTACCCCCAAACTTAGGGTGGATATTACTTTCATATGGACCAAAAAATATTGGTTGGGTTCTAATGTCCTTAAGGTCAGAACTATGCGCAAATTCTTCTGAGGACTGGTTACCAAATGATCCAAGAGAACATCATCATCAAAACTATATAACGGGCTATCCAAGGTGTTCATAAAAGCCTTTTCTTCTAAATCAGTGATACTAAGAGGTTCATTACATTCATATAATGGATTGTTAAAAATGGTGCTTTGTAAAGGATCATGAACAGTCCTACAATTTATGGCAACATCCTCACTCATATTTAAAATCTCTAAGAGTCTATCATCTTCATCAGAAACTATTAGTTTTGAATTGTTTGACTCTAAATTATTAGTCTCGGGACAAACTCGTTCCTCTAAACCATCATCGTCTTCATAATGATAAGGAAATATTTTACTGTTTATAACAATGGTATCTCTAGTTAAATTCTTTTCATGTTGAATAGGTAAATAATTATCAACATTATTAATAATAGAACTAGAAACATCATTATTATCATGAAGCTCAATTGGTGTAAAAATTTCCTGATCATTATGACTACGAATTTCAAATTCTTCATCATTACTATTCTCATCCTCATAATGACATGAAGATGGTTAAACCTTATTTGAACAGGTATTGTCTTCAATTCTAACCTCTAGATTAGGTAAATATTTGTCATTATTATCAAGGATAAAATTGGAAACACTATTTTGGCAATTAAATTCATTTTGAGCAATATTAGGAGCTAATCGTTCTTCTTCTTCAATTTCATCTAAATGTGTCTTAAGTTCAATGAGAGAGGTTTTTTAAGCTGCAAGTTCTTTATTATGATCTAATTCACTCATAAAATTCCTTCATTAACATCTCACTCCTACCTGTCGACTCAATTAACTGCTTGAGGGCCCCTTCTAGAGAAATAAAACTAACATTTTTCTCAGTATGATATTGCTCATTTACCTGTTTATACGACTGGTTAGCATGCGAATAGTAATTGAGATCACTATGGTATGAACCATAACCTCCAGAGGGTTGGTAGTGGTCCCAAGTACTATCCACACTATGGTCATAGTACGAGTAATGTCCATTTTGAAAATCAGTCGGATATTCATTATATTGGCTATCGTAATACTAGTTCGACATTTTTTTATAGTGCACGTGCAAATGCAAGGTCAACTACAATTGGGTAGGCTCAGGTTACCTTAATAAATTATATCTATAGTCAAAGACTGGTCAAAGGTACGAGGCTAAGGCTTGTGGAATTTCAGCTGGTAACTCCCATCAGGCCCAAGGCACGGGTTCAACTTACTTTTCCATGGGTTTTCCTAAAATCGGTAGTCTGAGGAATGCAAAATGTTGTGTGTGCATGTGTTTTTATTTTTATATATACAAAATAAAATAATATCTAAAAGAAATATATACAAATAAAATAAAAATTTAATCAAGATAAATATATTGAGGTATACTACTTACCTTTTTTGGTAGGCAATTTCCACAATTAATGTAAAAGATCACCTGCACATCAAAGCTAAGAAAAATACCCACATAAAATCTAAAAAGGAAAAATAAAAAAATAAAAAAAAATCCTAATTAACCTAATTAAAAATTAAACCTAAAAAAAATAATCTAATACCTAACCTAAAAACAAGTCCGCGGCAGCGGCGCCAAAATTGATGTGGTTATATACAGTGGTAAGAAAAGATTCGTTCACTCGGACTTGTGAAGACTAATTTTAGACTTAAATTTATATTAACCTAGAAATATATACAAAAGATGATAATAACATTTAGAGATAGGAGACTCAGGATTTCACCATTTTCCATATTCAAACTATTTATTGATTAAACGACACCTTCCAGGCGAAGTAGAAGAAAGCACAATAACAATGTGTAGTTTAAGCTCGGACTGTCGCAGGAACTGTAGCATAGACCGTCATTGTAGCCGTTAAATACAAAATAATTTGTAACGGATTTCAGTGACAATTCATAATTGCCTTATGTTCTTCCCCTTTTTTCTTCTTCTTCGTAACCTGAGCAGCAACATATTTTTCTGGTTTTTGGTTTCTCGCAATTCTGGCCTCTACCAGCCCCCCTTCTCTTCAACCCCAACTTCTCTATTTATACTACCACAACATCAATAGCTCTCAAATCTTCCAAATAACTCAATCAAATCTTTTTTTTTTTGAGAACATCCTCTCGACAGTTATGAAATTGTTCTTGCCGATATTTTCTTTCTTTCTCTGAATGATTTTCTTTAACTCCATTTCTCGTTTTCTTCTTTATTTCTTTAGCTGTCTTAAGAGATGTCGAACAAGATAAAACAAAATATAGAGTTACCCGAGATAGATTTTTTTTCCATTTTCACGGCAACAAGATATTCTTTCCTTTTTTGGGTCTTCAAAACTTGTACAACTCTTGCACAAATGGTAAGAGTATAATCTGTCTTAAATTCCTTAAAATTCTCTTCAAAAACGCTAAAAAATCTTCACAGATCGAGAGTTAATATTTTGCCGCCAAAATCAATTTTAAACTTAAGAAAATGGTGCCCTTAACAACTTCTTGGGCGCCTTTATCATTTTCATAATGCCTTTATCAATTTTTTCGGGTGCCATAATAAAATTTGAAGCAATTTTTCCCCCAATTGTCTATTCTTAAAAAATACCTACAAGCACAATGAAAATATAATATAAATACACAATTGTCAGTAGTTGAGAATGGGCATTTTAGAACTGACTGGGCCTTCCATAAAATAATCGACTTGGTCAGAGCCCAGTTTGTCTCTGTTGGAGTCCGTTCTTTTACAAGTAACAATGCAGAAAAATTAAAGCTTGTATGTAATCCGAACTATTATGAACACTCAAAGTTGTACAATTTTACCCTTGGATTTGCACGTTTGGAAAGAGCGGTCATAGTTAGGGATTTCTATGGAAGCAATATTAGGAGGCATTTTTCCCGCTTGAGCCTACAGTCAGATTACATTAGAGAGCGCCCAACGGTTGTGATGAGACATACCCCGTTAATATCGATGAGCTTAGTTATAAATATGGTTTTCTTCCTCTTTTATTTCTTTCCAAACGTCTTCTCTAACAAGGGCGGCGAATGAACTGACTCTCACTCACACTCTCACTCTCTAAAACCAGTAGTAAGTTATATCTCACTCTCACTTTCTTTTTTTTACTAAGTTATCATTATCGAGTTATCTATTTATCGATGGGTTTATCTAATTTTTCTTTAATTTTTTTGATGCAGAAGTTAGTAGATCTGATGTTCGATTTGATTTTTCAAAGAAATACATGTAAAAGATCTCCATAATTGTTTGCATCAACTAGTTTAATTTCTCTTTTCTAATTCTATTTACAATCTTCAAAACCCTTTTCTTTAGAACCTTTTTTATAAGAACCATTTTTCTTTTTACAATTTTTTCTCTGTTTGCTTATTCATGTGTTTCATTTTAGGTTTTATTTTATTTTTAGTTTGTTTCTGATGATTTTCAGGTTCAGTTGATTTCTTCAAGACTGAGGTTCGATTTGATTTCTCAAAGAACTACAGGTAAAAAATCTCCATAATTGTTTGCTGAACAACTTTGATTGATGATAATCTATGTTTAAAGGGAGTGATCAAACATGGGTTTGATTTAGATGAGACTAGTGAATTTCGATGATGCGTTTGGAGAATAGATTTGGTTGAGATTATTGCAGAGCTACTTGTCAAAGACATTGTATGTTGATTTGGTTGAGATTACTGCAGAAGTGAGATATGATGTGGATAAATAGCCTATTTTCTATATTGTTTTGTATGTTATTCGCTACTAAATTCAAAGTATTTTCTTAAACCACTAAGTACCACTTATATTTCTATTTTTTAAGTGTTACATGTTGTTATTTTCAACTGATAGGTTGTTTATTACTCCAATTTGATTGACATAATAAGTCTTACTTGAAACCATTTGAATTGTTGATATTTATATGAATCTGCAATTTGGCAGTAAAAATAGTTTATTTTCATTTGATTCATGATGTAGCAGTAGGAGAATCACATATTGTCAGTTATGTATCAATTATATTAGTCCAAATATGAAACTTCATTACATATTATGAATCTGATTGCTGAATAATTTTTGAATCGGTAACGCCCAGTATTTTGATTTACTTGTGCCATCATGTCAGTGAGAACAATAATCGATTGCATATTTTGGCATACTTGATGAGTCAGATGTAACTACAGAGAAAATAAAATTGAGATTGAGAATTATATTTATGTGACTGTTTTAACGACAGAAGGTTTAACATTATTATGAGTAATAAATCATATACAATTGTCTTAATGAAGACATTATCTTTTACGTTATACAAGGGTGTAAAACCTTGTACCCATGAATGATGATTGTATTTTCTTGAAAGATTTCTTGTTTAGATGACTATGGTAAGACGCATTAGCTCCCGCAGTTCTCAGTCAAAACTCTTACATCAACTTTAACTCACTGGGCTCCATTGATTGATACATGAGGGAGTCCTCCATCATCAAGTCAAAGTGGACAAAGTTCTGGAAGTCTATCTGCAGGACATACACCTCATTTATCGTCCGAGGGTGATCATTATCCAAGTCAAGGTCGTTCGAGTGAACCAGAGTCGTGTTTCACCAGATAGATACTGACAATAACGCTGACATCATTCTAGAAAGCTTTATCGGTAATGTTGTTGTTTTATTTTACTATAGTTAAAGTTATTTCAATTTTAGTTAGTTATTTTAATTTTCTTAGAATCTGTAATGATTTTCGTTTTGTGTAGGTGATAATTGTCTGCCAATTGAATATAATGACAAAGGATAACTTATAGGACCTACTAAGGCAATGTACTGCACCAAAATTGGGAAGATTGCCAGAAACATTGTCTCAGTAGCTTATGATGATTGGAGGAAAGTACCCTGGGAATTAAATGAGGTAATATGGAGGAGTCTTAAGAATGCATACAAGGTTCCTGAAAATGTGAAGGACAAAGCTATTATGAAGGCAAGTCTTGCATGGAAGAAGTCGAAGATACCATTGCGACAGATATGTGATAAATGTACCTCCATTGCTGAAATAAGAGACAAGAAACCTGGGAATGTGAAGAAAGAGGATTGGGATGCATTTGTGGTGAGGTGAGTAAGGATGAAGATTACCCATCTAGGGCAAGAGTGAAGTTAGCAGAAGTCAACTAAAATCTTTGTACAGTACGAGTAGGCTGGTATTGCAATGCGCCGACATGAAATAAAGAAGGCAAGTCATACTGGTTTGGTAACAAGGGCTCAGGTGTATGTGGTTACACATGTGTACCAGGAACTCCCTGAAGAGCTCCTTGATCCTGAATCTCATGAAGAAAAATCAAGACAACTAGTTGTAAGTTCTCTAGTTTTGATCATTGATTTAGTTGGATTTCTTAGTTCAGTATTTTGTTATCCACTTATGTGTCATTTTTGTATATTATGCTGAGAAAGGTGAGGGAGTCGCTTGAAACTGACAAGTTTAGGAATGAGACCCATTTAGACAGGGATACTAACTAATTTTGTTAATAGGTATCCGGCCGTGATGGGATGGGTGTTGTTTGAGGCATGGGAGGTGGGGTCTCAAAGACTAAAATACTTGTATCTGCAGTTTGTAGAGAACTACTTCGTCAGGAAAAACAAAAGACTGCAGCTATGAAACTCGTGTCCGTAGTCTTGAGGAGATGATAGAGGAACTAAGGGGATTTGCTCGAAACTCTAACAACACTCAGGTAATGTTCTTAGTAATTCCAATGAATGAATGAACAATGAATCAATAACTTCGATATTTAGAATAATGGATCATTAACTTAAACATTTACAACAATGAATTTGGGTAATTCTTCTATTACCTAGTTTTTTAATTAAGGTTTATCTTTTTTAAAGGAACTAAGTCCAGGAATTGTTATGAATTTTGTACTGATTAGTTGAGTTGATTGTTTTGCTTAGATGTTTTGATTTAGGGATATTTCTTGTTTGATAATTTGAAAATCTGGGTATGTTTTGTGATTTCTTAAAATTGATCTATTTGTTCTACAAAATTTGGGTTTGTCAAAATTTGACTTATTTTGATAATCTGACTTATCCACTCACTAAGAAATCGATTTTACTCCCACCATCAGCACCACCGGAAACAGAATTCTACTATGTTCTAACTGGCTTTACATGTGATGAATGTTGTTTTTCGTCGTCCTTAACTTCTACCAGTTATAAGGTTATTCGTTTTTCAATTTTTGAAGCACTATGTTTATTATTTGATTTAGTAATTGTATGTTTAGTTATCTAACTTATCTTCTATGTATGTAGATGTCTCGACGTGCTATATGTCCTCCAAGTAAGGAATGGTTAACGACACGCAAGGGTTCACCTCGGTTCGTCGAAGGTGTTAAATCTTTCATTCAGTTTACAGTTGAGAGTCTTGGGGAAGGTATAAATCAATTTCACTGCCCTTGCATGAAATGTCAGAATTACAATAGTTGTCCAATATCTCTTGATGAAATCCGTAAGGATATTCTTGACTACGGGTTAGATTTGATATACCGAACATGGATCCATCACGGAGAGCAACCTCGTGCAAAGGATTCCAATATTAAAGCTTCTATGTTACCCACTAATAATAATGTGAATGAATTTTCTTTTCCGAGAATGCCCGACTTGTTCTTTGACACACTAGGCCGTGCAGATCTCGGGAACCATGAAGACTGCCCTATTGATTCTGATCCCCAAGCTGGTACCGGTGCTAATGTTGAAGACGGTTTTGGTGTTAATGTTGAAGATGGTATTGTTGGCAGTTTCAGTAAGAAAATGGTGGATGTATTACAACCCCTCTATCCAGCTTGTGGCGGTGAGATTACAAAACTGTCAATAATAGTTGAACTACTTAGTATGAAGGCAAGGTATTAATGTTTTGATGTTTTCTTTACTGAATTATTAAATTTCTTAAAACTATCTTACCGGATGGGAACACGTTACCAAATACATTTGGTAAAGCTAAGGATATGATTAAGAAATTTGGCTTGCCGGTGGAGATTATACATGCCTGCGGTAATGATTGCATACTTTACCGGAAGAAGTATGATGATTGTGATGAGTGTCCTAAATGTCATGCAAATAGGTGGCAAGTACCTCCTGAAGGGAGTGATCCAAATGCTAAAAAGGTGTTATCCAAGAAACTGAGATATTTCCCAATTACTTAAAGGTTGCAGTGTTGGTATGGCACTCCGTGGATAGCCGAGCAGATGATGTATCATTATAATGTTGAAGAAAGTACTACACACATGCGACATCCTATGGATTCTTCTTCTTGGAAGTCAATAGATAGGAAGTGGCATGAGTTTGATGGCGAGAAACGTAATGTGCGTCTAGGACTAACCACTGATAGTTTTAATCCGTTCGGAATGATGAGTTTGCATAGTACTTGGCTCATCATGCTTGCTACTTATAACCTTCCACCATCAATATGTTTGTCAAAAGATTTCACAATGTTAGCACTACTTATTCCTGGTCCAAGTGGTCCTAACCACAACATTGACGTTTACTTGCAGCCTTTAATCGACGAGTTAATTGAGTTATGGTTAAACGGTGCGGTAATGTACGATGCTCATACAAAGACTTCATTTACAATGAAAGCAATTTTACTGTGGTTCATACATGATTATCCGGCATATGCACATATGTCAAGTTTACGAACATCTGGAAGGTATGGTTGCCTGGTGTGCGATGAAGATACAGAGGCCTTGAGGCTAAAATGGGTAAGAAGTTTGCATACATGGGTCATAGAAAATTTTTAAGAAATCGGGGTCATCCTTACAGATGCCAAAAAACCAAGTTTAATGGATGTGAGGATTATAGAGCTGCACCAAGGCATTTAGGTGGTGTTGAACTGTTCGATAGGACAACAACATCATATAAGGAATTTGGGAAGCTAGTAAAGCGGTCACCATTTGAATCCCCATATTCAAAGAAATCAATCTTATTTAGTTTTCCATATTGGAAGGTAAGTGATCGATGCATTTTCTTTGTTGTTCATGTTGCATTTTGGGTTAGTTTTGTTGATTAATGTGATGGGTTAGTGACACTCTCTAGTCCTTTTATTATATCCCTTAGTATCTATATCTAAAACTTGTTGTAAGGTATTTGAAGTTGGTACGTACATGGAAGGGGACAAGCGTATCAAAAGCCTGAAATGGTTTATCTGCTTTTCCACAAACAAAGCTTCCTTTCATGGACCTTAAAATTTGTGGTTTGGATTTCCATTTTGTTTGCTAACCTCATTGTCCATAGGCATTTAACCAATAAATTATGCACCTTGTTATTTCTAAGCATTTACTAAATTAATCTTATTTTTAGTTTCCTGCAAATTTGGCACAATATGGATGCGATGCATGTAGAAAAGAACTTTGCAAAGAACTTCTTTGGAACTTTAATGGATCACAAGGATACGTCTAAGGATGGGGTTGTGGCGCGCAAAGATCTAAAACTGCTGAAGTTAAAGCCTCACTTGTGGTTGACGGAAAAGAATGGTAAACAAGAAGTCCCCTGTGCTCCTTATCGCCTGACTAAAAATGAAAAAGAACTAGTCTGTAAGAGTTTTAGCAAACTGAAAGTTCCTATTGGTTACAGTGGAAACTGGAAACGTAAAGTGTGTTTGAAAGAGTTACAGTTTAAGGGTTTAAAGTCTCATGACTACCACATGCTTATGCGGGGTTTGATGCCAATTTTTCTTATGTACTGTTTCAAAAAGCATAAGCCTTTGCTCCAAGAAACTCGTAATTTTTCGTTGTTTTTCAAAGTTTTATGTTCTAAGGTTATTGATCGCGCCGAGCTTCGTCTCATGCACGAAGGTGTTTGATAGACACATTTTTGTGTCTAATTTGTTCTCAATTATCTATTTTGTTAGTGCTCATTTTGGTACTTATGGTGTTATTTTATGTGTTTGTAGGTATTTTTTGGGAAATAAACATTTATAGAAAAATCGGCTCAAAAAGTGATAAAATCACCCATATAAATTAATAAAGGCACCCATATCAATTACTAAAGGCACCCCACCATTGGGTAGGGGCACACCTCTTTTGAAATGAAAAAAAAGGGCGGGAACAAAATTTTCAAACACGTGAAAGTTCTGTGGAAGATGGAATTCGATTTTTAAGGGGTTAAAAGAGTTTTAAACTCTATCAATTTGTAGTAGAGATTAAACAAGACTCAAACACGTCATTCAAAAGTGTTTGTGCCGAGAAAAGATCTGGGGAAATAGAGTTTTGGTCGGAAAAGGGAATTCTTCCCTGATTCGGATTAACATAAATCTGAGTTTGTTTGGATTGTGTTTTGGGTCCTTATCGAGTTAGGAGGAGTTGTTAGGGTTTACTAAACCTATAAATAGCAAAGAGGAGGAAGAAAAATCAGGTGGAGAGGCTCGGGAAGAAAACAGGAAAAAAAAGAAAGTGTTGTTGTTCCTAGTGAAGAACAAGGATACGACGACGATTTCTTCAACTGAACAACAACGAATATCTTCGTCTTTGCAACATTTATCTTCATCTGCAACGGTTTTTCCAACCCATCTGCAAATGATATCTTAGCATTTGCAACGTTTATCTTCAGCTGAAAACACTTTTCTTCTGTAACAGTGAGAACAGTGGTTTGCAACGCCATTACACCGTTGCGAACCATCTGTGTTATTATTTTTTCTTCTTTTTACACACTTTTGAGCCATGAATAATTATTTTGAGAGTGTGTACATCATGAGGAGCTAAACCCAACCACTGGGACAATGGAGGAAGTCATATTTCATGAATGAATGGTAACTATTTTTGATTCTTAATGACTTCTGCATTGATTTTTAATTGATTTATGATTTTTCTTAATTAGTTATGATTTTGTTTGATGGTGTATGCTGGGACTTAAGAGATTTTGATGCGCCATGCTTGTGATTTACGGTTAATGTTTTAGAAATGAATTTCCTGCCGACACCATATAGTATTCATCTCTGCTTGGTGATAAATAAACTACCCATCTACTTTTGGCAAAGAAACAGAGTCAATAAAAGAGCTATAATTGTTAAAGAATCATTGTAGAAATCAATCAGAAGTGATTTTGGTGGAATCCTGAGTTCCAGTTTCTCCATATATTGTTAAATTTTTTACTTATTTTCTAGTTATATTAAAATTAGGTCTAAAACGAATCTTCACAAGTCTCAACGAACGAGCACATTTTTACCACTTTTCTGAAACGATCAAGTTTTTGGTGTCGCTTCCAAGGACTTGTTTTTAGATATGTTTTTAATTTTTATTTTTTAGGTTAGTTAATTTAATTAGATTTTTATTTCTATTTTTATTTGTTTTATTTTATGTTTTTGGGAGGTAAGACTCTAACCACCCACGAATCCCCTGTCAGTGGGTTTTCTGGACGCCTTTGTAATGAATATATGCTGAGGACCTGAATACGAATTTACTTTTCTAGTAAAGGGAAAGGACTGGTCATACAAGATATGACTCGGATTTCATCATTGTTTCCTTCTTGCCCGCTTTAGGAACACGTTACCAAACACGAACCTAAGCTTAAAATTTTGACTAGAAAGAGACCGATAGGGTAACGAGCTTATAAGAAAGTCATTCAAAATGACTGTACTGGTTACTCTGTTATCCTAACTCAAAGTTCAGGAAGATTATTTTAAGTAGATTCGAGCCGCCTTGTAACCCAAGGAAACGTTGCTAAAGAGGCAGGGTTATCAAAGCTCCTTAGAGCTTATCTTGTTTCCATTCGACTTAATCTAATTCAGATCATTCTAAGAGATTTGCTAAAACTGTAACTAGTTGCCTTTTGGAAGAATAGAAGCTTGTCTAGAAACAATCTAAGTAGAGCCATCATGCTTTTTGTTTGCTAGATTCAGTAGGTTTGCTTTGGTTGAGTCGGCCTTGTTTGTGTATGTTTAGAACCCCCTTCCTGTTAGGATTTATTTTCTTAGATTTTTTGTAAATATATTAGGAATTTTTTGTCAGAAAATATCGAACTGGTATTATGAGGACCAATACAATGAATATCCGACTGAATTTCAAAATAGACAATATCCGTACTATCAACATGGTGTGGATAGTAGTCAGGACCACCACCAACCTTTTGGAGGTTATTTCTCATACCAGGGTGATCCCAATTACTATTCATATACACACCCATCATATGAACATGAAAATGAGCAAAGTTCGAGTTCTTTTTCTTATAGGGATGCCCTAAAGCATATGCCATCTAGTACTCCTTATGATCCTTTTTTTTCTAGATAATTCCCTCAAGGAGTTGACGGAAAATACAAAAAGGTTTGAATTAAGTGTGAGAGGAACAAATAGTAGTCCAACTATTTCTCTAGAAGAATCACATGAGCAGTTACGATCTAGTACTCCTTATGATCTATTTGTTTTTCTAGAGGATTCCCTCAAGCAGTTAACTGAGAATACAAATAGGTTTAACTTAGTGTGAATAAAAGTATTACAAAGAATAATATTGCTCAAAATGATCTTAGTTTCCAATATAGTGCTACCCTTGATAATTATTAACCTAGTCAAGAGGATGAGGATAGAATTGGTAACACTACTTATTTAGACGAGGTTCAAACATCTTCATATTATTATGATGATGAGGATAGTATTCATGAAGAACTTGAAGTATACAAGCAGAGTGATCAAGAAATTGTAACTCCAATTGTGCTTCATGATGATAGTGTTATTTTTGGTTCAAATCCAAATAATTTTAATGATTATTCACCTATTCAAAATAAAGATGATTTGACTAAAGATACCACTGTTTTAGACGATGTAGAATTTTCTTGTTCTGAAGCCGATAATGGTTTAGAGGAATGGGTTTATCCTGAGAATACCGTTTTAGAGTCCACAGATTTAGAAACAATAGTGTTAAGTAACAAAGATAGACCCGTAGAGATTTTAAATATGAGTGAGGATGCACCACCTGATTATAAACTAGAAGAAGCAATTGACCATTTTCAAGAATCTGACGGTCTAGAAATTAGAAAAATTATGACTAGTCTATCAAAAGACACTGAAAACTCTAAGTTTGGGGGTGACTATCATTTTCCTTGTGCTTTACCTTTAACTCTTAGAAAGGTCCCTAAATTGGGACTTGACATATGCACCTCTACCCTTTTTCAAGATCATCTTCAAACTAGATTCGCTGAGCCTGTTGATGTTTTGTAGTAGTAGTAAGAAAAGTTATCGTTCGCTCGAACTTGTGAAGACTGATTTTAGATTTTAATAAAATAATTTTTAAACTAAAAATATGCACAAAAGATAAAAATAATATTCACAAATACTGAGGTTATGGATTTCACCATTAACCAATTAAAGTGATTCAATATAATCAATATTCATGCAATTCTTACGTTTAATTTGATTCTAAAATGTTGCAACAAGTAGATTTTAAAAATAACAATTGTATTACAAAAGCATGGAACATCTAAAACCTAGGCCAAAGCATGTACCATCTAACGAAATCACAACTGCTTAACAAAAATCATTAAATCAAATTTCAACCAAGGCAAATAATCATAAAAGAAATTGCAAAAATTAATTAAAATAGAAATATACCACTTTTATTGAAACAATGGCTTCCTTCGTCACCTCAGCATATAGGGTTTAGCTCATCTTGCTCAAAACACCCTCAAAAGTTTAGTACATAGATCAAAGTGTTTGAAAATAATGAAAAAGAGTGAAAATAATGAAAACAACGAGTTTGCAACGTTTATAAACGTTACAGACTCACTGTTAAAGAGGGATAATTGTTTCCTGAAGATAAACGTTGCAAAAGAAGATATCTGTTGCAAAGTTAAAAGGTTTAGCAACAAAATTTTCAACCTTTTCGCCACATAATATTCAACCCTACTGCAACGTTTTCTTCAGCTTCTTCATCATGATCACGAGCAGATTTTCTGGAATTCTTGATTTGCGATTCTGGACTCTCCGGACCCCCTAAAGCTTTTCTATTCGACTTGTATTTATAGTACAACATCAAACATCTCCATTAACTTCACCAAATTTCTTCGAATCTTCACTCTTTAATTCTTGGGAATATTTGATCATCAAAGATCGAATCTGTGTTGGTCTTGTTTCTATTACAACTCGAGTATAAAATCTCTCAATAACTCTCATTTGACTCGAGTACAAAATCTCTCGAAGAACATCTTCTCTTAATCGTTGCGTACTCGAAAAACATTTTTTTCCTGTTTTGTTTGTGAGAGAATATTTCACGAGAGAATATTGATTTTGCCAGCTTCCCACACTTGTATGACTCTTACTTATTTGGTAAGAATATATTCCATCCTTTAAACATGAAATTAACCAAAAAAATTACGTGAAAAATTCATGCTGTGGGAAGGAAGAATTCCCGCCAAGAACTATATTTTCAATTTGAAAGCATGGGTGCCTTTATAAAACTCCTGGGTGCCTTTATCAATCGAGGTGGGTGCCTTTATCAATTTTGAGGGTGCTTTTAACACTTTTAAGCCGATTTTTCCACACTTATTAATTCTCCAAAAATATCTAAAAATATAATAAAATCACAATATAAGTTCACAAATGAGTTCTAACAATATACAAATTGAGATCAAATAAGACACGAAAACAGGTCTATCAAATACCCCCAAACTTATTATTTGCTAGTCCTCGAGCAAATCTACTCTAAAAATAAAAGTAAATCCTAACTCACTTTCGCAGGCATCGCGATTGCACTTAGCGTGTGCAATAAGCCTTTAAACCCATAGGTGTCCCTATCGGACGAGTTTTATCTCGTGAGGGTTTACAAGAGGTGTACCCAAAAAACCTTTACTCCAAACCCTAGGTACCTGTGAACGATTGAGGGTAAATACTAAACAAGCTATTTAGTTGGCATACTAAATTTTTCGGCTATGGGAATCATTACCCTATATGAGTCCAATTACTGTACACGAGTTTTCACTTAGCGTACTAAAATTCATACAAGAATTCAAAACTCTACTTAGATAGTCGTTCAACCACGATACTCAGAATCTATCAAAGTACAATCACATGAAAAGATTTAGAAGATGGATATAGATAAAATGAAGTTCGCACATGTTGCCTAAGGTGAACGGTGTTTCCCATATCTGTCTGAAGGTCACTGCCAGGATGAACCCTAATGGATTGAGATGCGCTCCCACTAGTTTTAATTCCTTATCTTAATATCGACTTAGCTGGTATATACAAGGGCCCCAATGGTCGATTTATTGAAAATAAAAAAAATTATCTTTATACTGACAACATGATTAGATCTTTTGAATCTAAGCGCATGGTCCTTTTCAGCAGATTACATGATAGTTCCCATGAATCCTGCATTCCACGCTTGCTAGTCGACGGAGACAGGGAGATCACACACATATTGCTATCAAAGTATCAATATTCTTTTTTTTTAAACAATGCTATAAATAATACAATAATGGGGCTTGATCTCACACACTCAACTTCATCCTGACAGAGATAACAATTCGATATTGGTGCCCCACCAAATCACTTAGAGAAACACAAAAATTATAAAAATAAAAACATAAGGTCATATGTCGAGATAGACTCCAAGATATGGTGACAACTATCATGTTATTTCTAACACCTGAGCTAGGCATCCTTTTATGAATAGACCATTTAACTAGGCACACCAATTCCTATAGAAAAAGAGCTAAGTTTCCATCTACCTAGAATGGTTAGTGTCACCCTGAATTGTTCACAAGTTTTTAGACTTTGGAGTTTCATGTTTCACTAAAAGTTTCTCCCTTGCCCCCAAACTTAAATCTAACATTGTCCTCAATGTTCTAAAGATGAATGATTAAATATATTAACAAGGAGAAACTGTTACCAATCGAATTAAAGGAGTTAAGGAAGGATATTTCCGTGTTACATGAGTATGGGTTACCTCCCAAGAAGTGCTAAGTTTAAAGTCTTCAGCCAGACTAAGAAAAAATTAATCACCTCATTAAATCATATAACAATAGTCGGAACAACTGTGGGTCATCTAAATAAAATAATATTATCCAAAATATAAGGAAATTACAGCAGGCCCAGAAAGTGAACAATCCGAGTACAACCTTATCCCTATCTAGTGTTTTGTTTATGACAACTACATCTAGTTGAGGTTCAGGTTCGGGCTCTATGAAAGGGTCTAGATAAATCACTTTAAGCTGAATTTCCCCATAGGCAGGATCCGAGGGATCAGGTTGTAGAGTCTGGAAAAACTCAAATAATAAACTTAAGGCACATAATAATAACCTGAATAATTGTGGATCCTCAAAGTCAATCAGATTTGACCCACACAGTTTACTACTCTTAAAATGGTGGTCATTCTTAAGCAAATGTGTCGATTCTAATCTCCTAAAGTAATTAGGCTTGGTCTCAAAACTTAATAACTGACACATTTGAAATTCAAACATTCCCACATATGAAAGAAAATATTTTGGTAGGAAAACAAATTCAATCTTGGTATTATTTCCTAGGTGAACCACATCGACTAGAGGATGAGTTTCTAACAACTGAACTTCTTTTTGGACATGATTAGGTTGGGGAAACAGTTCTTAAAGATAGTCTCTTAATATGGTAGAGGCACAAACATCAAGTCCCAAGTGAGGGACTTTTAAAAGAGTTAAAGGTAAAGCACAAGGAGAATGATAATCACCCCCAAACTTAGAATTTTAGGTGTCTCTAAATAGACTAGTCACAATTTCCCAAATTTTTAGCATCAGATTCCTGAAAATGGTCAATTGCTTCTTCTAAGTTATAATCAGGTGGTGCATTCTCACTCACATTTAAGATTTTTACGAGTTTATCTTCTTCTTTTGAGACTGTTGTCCCTGAATCGTTGGAATCTAAAACACTAGTCTCGAAATAGACTCGTTCCTCTAAATCATCGTCGTCTTCATGATAATGAGGAAATATTTCACCGTTTATAACAATGGTATTTCTATTTAAATCCCTTTTCCTCTTGAATAGGTGAATAATCATTAATATTATTAGGATCGGAACTAGAGACATCATTATTATCGTGAAACTCAATTGTTGTCGGATTTCAATTTCGTCATCAAAAGTATCCTCATCATCATAATAATATGAAGATGATTGAACCTTATCTAAATAAATAGTGTCTTCTATTCTAACCCCGTCCTCTAAATTAGGTAAATATTCATCATTATTATTAAGGGTAAAAGTGAAAATACTGTATTGGCAATTAAGATTATTTTGAGCAATTCTTTCTTTCGTCTTTAACACAAACCTATCAGTATTCTCAGCCAACTTCTTTAGGGATTCTTCTAGAAAAAAAAATGGATCATAAGGAGTACTAGATTGTAACTGCTCGTGTGATTCTTCTAGAGGAGGAGTTGGACTACTAATTGTTCCCCCCATACTTAATGTGAACCTTCTTGTATCCCCAGACAACTCCTTGACGGAATTCTCTATAGAAACAACTAGATCATAAAGATTGATAGATATTAACTACTCGTGTGATTCTTCTAGAGGCATGATAGGTTCACTATAAGTACTAGATTGCACCTGCTTAAGGGCATCCCTCCAAGACAAAGAACTCGAATTTTGCTCGTTTTCCCGTTCATATGACTGGTGCGCATACGAATGGTAATTGGGGCCTCCATGGTATGAACCATAACCTTCAGAAGGTTGGTAGTGATCCCAAGTACCATCCACACTATGGTCATAGTAAGGGTAATGCCTGTTTTGAAACTCAGTCGGATATTTATTGTAATACCAGCTCAACATTTTATAACAAAAAATTCCTAATAAATTTACAAAAAATCTAAGAAAATAAATCCTAACAGGAAGGGGTTCTAAACATACACAAACAAGGACGACTCAACCAAATCAAACCTACTGAATCTATCAAACAAAAAGCATGATGGCTCCACTTAGATTTTTTCTAGACTAGCTTCTATTCTTCCAAAAGGAAACTAGTTACAGTTTTAGCGAATCTCTCAGAAGGATCCGAATTAAATTAAGTCGAATAGAAGCAGGATAAGCTCTAAGGAGCTTTGATAAACATGCCTCTTTGGCAACTTTTCCTTGGGTTACAAGGCGTCTCTAATCAACTTAAAATAATCTTCCTAAACTTTAAGTTAGGCTAACAAAGTAACCAATACAGTCCTTTTGAATGATTTTCCAATAAGCTCGTTACCCTATAGGTCTCTTTCTAGTCAAATTTTAGGCTTAGGTTCGCGTTAGGTAACGTGTTCCTAAGTCGGGCAAGAAGGAAACGGTGATGAAATCCGATTCCTTATCTTATATGGCCAGTCCTTGCCCTTTACTAGAAAATAAATCAGTATTCAAGTCCTCAACATATATGCATTACGAAGGAATACAGTAAACCCACTGACAGGGGATTCGTGGGTGGTTAGAGTCTTACCTCCCGTACCAGACGGGCGATGAACCGTTGAAGTCGACTCATGCCACCGACTCCTATGTCAGTGTACGAACCCGAGGAGCCGAGACAATATCGAAATTATCGTCCTTCCCTGTTGCAGTTTATATTTAAATACTATTCCATAGGGTTTAAAAATTAATAGTAAAGTTCAATAGTTCAAAGTCCAAAGTCCAAGATAAGAAAACAATATAAAAATTCCTAAAATAATTATAAAATAATAAGAATTTCCTAATACAGTTTTCTAAAAACAAAAACAAAAACCTTAAAAAAATTAAAAATTAAAATTTAACTAAAAAAAATCTTGTCTTTTTTTTCCGTTTTTTTTTGCTTTGTCTTTGATTCCAAGTCTTTAATCAATCAATAAAATCTTTAGCTCTGATTTCTTTTTTTTTAATCCAAAACGTCTAATACAAAGAAAACCAAAAAACGTAAAATAGAACAATTAAAAATAAAAAATAAAATCAAAATCAAATTAAAATAAACTAAACTAATTAACCTAAAAAAAAATCTAAAAATAATTTTAAAACAAGTCCGCATCGGTGGCGCCAAAAATTGATGGTTTTGTATTAGTGGTAAGAAAAGTTATTGTTCGCTCGAACTTGTGAAGACTGATTTTACATTTTAATAAACTAATTTAAACTAAAAAAATATGCACAAAAGATAAAAATAATATTCACAAATACTGAGGTTATGGATTTCACCATTAACCAATTAAAGTTATTCAATATAATCAATATTCATGCAATTCTTACGTTTGATTTGATTCTAAAATGTTGCAACAAGTAGATTTTCAAAATAACAATTGTATTACAAAAGCACGGAACATCTAAAACCTAGGCCAAAGCATGTACCATCTAACGAAATCACAACTGCTTAACAAAAATCATTAAATCAAATTTCAACCAAGGCAAATAACCACAAAAGAAATTGAAAAAATTAATTAAAATAAAAATATACCTCTTTTTTTTGAAACAATGGCTTCCTCCGTCACCTCAGCATATGGGGTTTAGCTCATCTTGCTCAAAACACCCTTGAAAGTTTGGTACACATCTCAAAGTGTTTGAAAATAATGAAAAAGAGTGAAAATAATGAAAACAACGAGTTTGCAACGTTTATAAACGTTACAGACTCACTGTTACATAGGGATAATTGTTTCCTGAAGATAAACATTGCAAAAGAAGATATCCGTTGCAAAGATAAACCTTTTCGTCACGAAATCTTCAACCCTATGGCAGCGTTTTCTTCATCTTCTTCATCATGATCACGAGCATATTTTCTGGAATTCTTGATTTGCGATTCTGGACTCTCCGGACCCCCTAAATCTTTTCTATTCGACTTGTATTCATAGTACAACATCAAACATCTCCATTAACTTCACCAAATCTCTTCGAATCTTCACTCTTTAATTCTCGGGAATATTTGATCATCAAAGATCGAATCTGTGTTGGTCTTGTTTCTATTACAACTTGAGTATAAAATCTCTCAATAACTCTCATTTGCTCGAGTACAAAATCTCTCGAAGAACATCTTCTCTTAATCGTTGCGTACTCGAAAAACATTTTTTTCCTGTTTTGTTTGTGAGAGAATATTTCACGAGAGAATATTGATTTTGCCAGCTTCCCACACTTGTATGACTCTTATTTATTTGGTAAGAATATATTCCATCCTTTAAACATGAAATTAACCAAAAATCTTACGTGAAAAATTCATGTTGTGGGAAGGAAGAATTCCCGCCAAGAACTATATTTTGAATTTGAAAGCATGGGTGCCTTTATGAAACTCCTGGGTGCCTTTATCAATCGAGGTGGGTGCCTTTATCAATTTTGAGGGTGCTTTTAACACTTTTAAGCCGATTTTTCCACACTTATTAATTCTCCAAAAATACCTAAAAATATAAAATCACAATATAAGTTCACAAATGAGTTCTAACAATATACAAATTAAGATCAAATAAGACACGAAAACATGTCTATCACCTGTTGATGTCCAGAAAGAAGATCAGTTGTTAGGAACTCATCCTCTGGTCAATGTGGTTTACCTAGGAAATAATACCAAGATTGACTTTGTTTTCCCACAAAATAAAATTTCTACCAACTGTAGGAACGTATGAATTTCAAATGTGTCAGTTATTAAGTTTTTAGACTAAGCCTAATTACTTTAGGGAATTAGAATCGACACATTTTCTTAAGAATGACCACCATTTTCATAGTATTCAACTGTATGAGTCAAATCTGATTGACTTTGAGGATCCACAATTATTCAGGTTATTATTATGTGCTTCTAAGTTCTTAGTTGAGTTATTCCAGACTCTACAACCTGATTCTTTTTATCCTGCCTATGAGGAAATCCATCCCATGAAAATATTTTATTTAAACCCTTTTATAGAGCATGAACCTGAACCACAGCTAGAAATAGTTGTCTTAAACAGAAAACTAGATAAGGGTGTGCTCGGTTTGTTCATTTTCTTGGCCTGCTGCAGTTTCCTTCTATTTTGGATAGTATTATTTGATTCAGATGACCTAGAATTGTTCCCACTATTGTTATATGATTTTATGAGGCGACTAATTCTTTCTTAGTGTGGTTTAAGACTTTAAACTTAGCACTTCTTGGGAGGTAACTCATGCTCTTGCGACACGGTAATATCTTTCCTTAACTCCTTTCCTTCGATTGGTAACAATTTCTCCTTGTTAATTTTTTTAATCATTCATCTTTAGAACACTGCGGACAATGTTAGATTTAAGTTTGGGGGTAATGGAGAAACTTTTAAGTTGAAATATGAAACTCCAAAGTCTAGAAACTTGTGAATAATTCAGGATGACACTAGCCATTCTAGGTAGATGGAAACTTACCTCTTTTTCTATAGGAATTGGTGTGCCCAGTTAAATGGTCTATTCATGAAAAGATGCCTAGTTCAGGTGTTAGAAATAACATGATAGTTTTCACCATATCTCGGAGTCTATCTCGACCATATCACCTTCTGTTTTTATTTTTGTAATTTTTTGTGTTTCTCTAAGTGATTTGGTGGAGCAACAATACCGAATTTTTATCGCCGCCAGGATGGAGTAGAGTGTTTGAGATTATTTAGACTATGATTTGAAAAAAAATCGAGTATTGACACTTTGATAGCAATATGTGCGTGTTCTCCCTGTCTTCGTCGCTTAAGCAAGCGTGGAACGCAGAATCCATGAGAAATATCATGTAAGATGCTGATAAGGAGCATGTGCTTAGATTCATTTGATCCAATAATGTTGTCAGTACATTTAATAATATAAAGATAATTTTTTTATTTTCAATAAATCGATCGTTGGGATCGCTGGGACCCTTGTATATACCAGCTGAGTCGATATAAGTATATGGATTAAAGACCAGTGGGAGCGTATTTCAATCCATTAAGATTCATCCTGGTGACCTTCAGACAGATATGGGTGCACCGTTCACCTTAGTCAACATCCGCAAACTTCATCATCTCCATATCTATCTTCTAAATCTTTCCATGTGATTGAACTTTGATAGATTCTGAGTATCGTGGTTGAACGACTATCTAAGTAGAGTTTTAAATTCTTGTATGAATTTTAGTACGCTGAGTGCAAACTCGTGTACATCAATTGGACTTATATAGGGTAATGATTCCCATAGCCGAAGAATTTAGTATGCCAACTAAATAGCTTGTTTAGTGTTTACCCTCAATCGTTCACAGGTAGCTAGGGTCTGGAGTAACGGTTTTGTGGGTATACCTCTTGTAAACCTTCACAAGACAAAACTCGTCCACTAAGGACACCTAGGGGATTAAAGTCTTATTACATATGCTTACGTAGTCCCGATTCCTAAGAAAGTGAGTTAGGATTTTTATTTTATTTCTAGATTAGATTTGCTCGAGGACTAGCAAATAATAAGTTTGGGGGTATTTGATAGACACATTTTTGTGTCTAATTTGTTCTCAATTATCTACTTTGTTAGTGCTCATTTTGGTACTTATGGTGTTACTTTATGTGTTTGCAGGTATTTTTAGGAAATAAACATTTGTGGAAAAATTGGCTCAAAAAGTGATAAAAGCACCCATAGAAATTACTAAAGGCACCCCACCATTGGATAGGGGCAAACCTCTTTTGAAATGAAAAAAAATGGCGGGAACAGAATTTTTAAACACGTGAAAGTTCTGTGGAGGATGGAATTCGATTTTTAAGGGGTTTAAAGAGTTTTAAACTATATCAATTTGTAGTATAGATTAAACAAGACTCAAACACGTCATTCAGAAGTGTTTGTGTCGAGGAAAGAGCTGGGGAAGTAGAGTTTTGGTCAGAAAAGGAAATTCTTCTCTGATTCGGATTAACATGAATCTGAGTTTGTTTTGGATTGTGTTTTGGGTCCTTATCGAGTTAGGAGGAGTTGTTAGGGTTTACTAAACCTATAAATAGCAAAGAGGAAGAAGAGAAATCAGGTGGAGAGGCTCGGGAAGAAAACAGGAAAAAAAAGAAAGTGTTGTTGTTGCTAGTGAAGAACAAGGATACGACGACGATTTCTTCAACTGAACAACAACGGATATCTTCGTCTTTGCAACATTTATCTTCATCTGCAACGGTTTCTTCAACCCATCTGCAAAGGATATCTTAGCATTTGTAACGTTTATCTTCAGCTGAAAACACTTTTCTTTTGTAACAGTAAGAACAGTGGTTTGCAACGCCATTACACACCGTTGTAAACCATTTGTGTTATTATTTTTTCCTCTTTATACACACTTTTGAGCCATTAATAATTGTTTTGAAAGTGTGTACTTCATGAGGAGCTAAACCCAACCACTGGGATAATGGAGGAAACCATATTTCATGAATGAATGGTAACTATTTTGTATTCTTAATGACTTTTGCATTGATTTTTAATTGATTTATGATTTTTATTAATTAGTTGTGATTTTGTTTGATGGGGTATGCTGGGACTTAAGAGCTTTTGATGCGCCATGCTTGTGATTTACAGTTAATGTTTTAGAAATCTAGTTTTGGCAAAGAAACAGAGTCAATAAAAGAACTATAATTGTTAAAGAATCATTGTAGAAATCAATCAAAAGTTATTTTGGTGGAATTCTGAGTTCCAGTTTCTCCATATATTGTTAAAATCTTTTACTTATTTTCTAGTTTATATTAAAATTAGGTCTAAAACGCATCTTCACAAGTCTCAGCGAACGAACACATTTTTACTACTTTTCTGAAACGATCAGTGTTGTGGAGTCTTTATGTGTGTTCGAAATGTGCTTCCCGTCGTCTTTTTTTGATACTATGACTCATTTAGTCGTACACTTGGCAGAAGAGGCACAAACATTGGGACCGGTTCAATTTAGGTGGATTTACCCTTTTGAGAGGTACACTTCTCTTATTACTGATAAATTAAGTTTATTACTCTATGAACTTATATACCTTATATTTGTGTTACTAATTACATGTGCAAGATGATGACAACTTACAAAAACTATATTGAAGGGTCTATTGTTGCACAATATGACATTGATGAAAAGGTGTGCCATTGCATGGAGTTCATTCCTGAGGTTAAGCAAAAGTCTTATAAGTGTCATGGAAAAGTATCAATGCGTGGTGATGTTTATGAAGGTCCACTCCTACATAATTTACAGGGAAAACCATATAAGTTAACCTCTGTACAGTATGAACAAGTTCGTATTTGGTTTTTGAGATATTCAGATGAAAATACTGAATGGGAAGAGTAAGTAGAATCCTTAGAGTTTTGTCTTTGAATTATTATTTACACTATATGCAACTTTTGATCATCATAATTATGTAGAGTATGAAGTAACCATGTAACTTATTATTTTCTTTGTCGTTTCACAGGAAATACAAGGCATACATTACTAATTTCAACCAAAGAAGGATAAAACCTATGGATTACATTCCATGGTTAAGAAAACAACTTGAAGGCACTCCCATTACAGATTTCCATAGGCTCGCAATTGGACCTTCATTCTCTAAAGTTTGTTTAAATACATATGAGGTGAATGGTTATCTTTTTTATACAGCAGAGGGAGAAAAGCATTTGGCTACACAAAACAACGGAGTGACCATGGATGCCTTCACCAGCTTTAGAGCAAGTGCTAAAGATACTAACCTTGTCGAAGACGCTACTTCTTACTTCGGCATTGTCCAATAGATACTTGAAGTTGATTATGGAGCTTTCACAGAAGTTATTTTTTACTGTGATTGGGTCCGAGTCGAGGACAAAACAAACGGATCATATGTAGAGGCAGATACAAACCTGAGATTCGTCAACTTCGAAAAGTTTGTGAGAAGTTCAAAAGAAGTTGACGAACCCTTCATCCATGCTTCTCAAGCTACCCAAGTCTTTTATTGCACCATTTAGACTAGGGAGTACTGGCATCTGGTTTTAGAATCTCCCATAAGATCAGCACCAAATGTGAATGCTTATGAAGATCCATATACCTTTACTGCATCCGCGAATGAAGCTTCTATAATTTCCACATTTGTAGCAGATGATGAGCATGTGGGAGCAGATCAGTAACTCATGTTGATATATGAATTGATAATAGTTCTAATAGAATTGTAATCCAGTCAGCTTAAAGCCAAATAGGTCTGTTTTACTTGTCGACTTGATAAGTGTAACATTCCAAATGGGGTCAGACCATGATATATTTAGTGTCGGAAATCCTTGGCGTGTTTATCATGTGCCTAGGAGTTTAAAGTTTATGCTTTAAATGTCATACTTTGATGCTATTAGTTAGTTACATTACATTGTGTATCCAACCAGTGATGGAGTTTTTGATGAATGGAATAACCACGTGTTAAAAGTAAACCTAGATGGACAACAAACAACAATTTCCATGGTCTGACTCTTCGACGTTAAATTTGTTTTCAATATCATGGGAACTAGTTTTGGTACATATTGATCTTTTGATTCTTTATTTTTTTTCAATATCATGTGTATATTTAAACCCACTAATGTCAGGCATATTTTTGTTGTAGGTACAACATTCCAAACTGGGTCTTCATGTGTTCGTTCTTATCACCAAAGCTCTCTCCCAAGAAGAAGAAGTAGAAAGAAGTAGGAATGTGTCAGGATTCACACAAGATTGGGAACCAGTTGTGTAGAGATTGAAACTGTTAAGGAGTGTAATCAATCCATTTTTATGTTTCTCTTTTTCTTCTTCTGTGTTTTTCTTCTTTTTTGTAGATACATTTCTCTTATTACAGGAGATTTAGATGTTTAATTGTTGTGCTTTGATTATGATTTGAATGCTTTTGTTGAAGGTCCAAGTTGAACTTATTTGTGCCCAATCTTTGATTATGATTTGATTTGATGTTATTATCAAAATTAAAGTTTATTGATTGTTATTAGAATTTGTTGAGAAAATTTAATTTGTACAATGATTTTAGATTGAGTCAGCCATAATACCCCAGTCCGAATGATACCAATGCATGGATTCAACTGAATCAGATCTGTTAAAAGTAAAAGCTGTTCCAGTTATTTTAATTTGAATTATAAATTCAAAATATAAGCCGGATGTGAACAGAGATATAACTGTTTTAATTATATTATAAATTCAAATTTAGGTCGGATGTTAACCGATCTACTGTAGAACAGATAAAGTCTGTTCTAATTTAAAAAAGGTAAGCGCAAACAGTATCCGACCAATTTGGAATAGAACGACAAAACTATAACTGACTATGGGTCAGATGGGATCCGTTTTTTCACTCTCTTTTAGAACTTGTTCAGTCAGTCCTTTTTTGTCCATTCTCCACTAATGTGAGTTCTAATAATATACAAATTCAGAACAAATCAGACATATAAATGTGTGGATCATGTCGCTAAAAACTTCTCTTTGTGCGGATTCAACCAATGGTCCATCAAATACTTCACAACACTTGGATAATGGCTCCAATCCGCAACTAACATAATACCATTTTCTTCATAAGCTTCCTTGGTGATAGACCATGTCAAAGCTTCCCGTTCCCTTTGGAAACTAGCCCATTTTAGTTCCGTCAACTTGTCATCCTCCTCGAATTTTTCTTTGGCCTTTTCTTGTTGAGGTACCGGTAATTTCTTAATTCTCTCCATCTTGCTTTTCTCTGTTGGTCGAATAATCGGTTTGCACTTGGTTTGAATATTATTCCACAAGTGGAACGTGCAAAGAATATTATGAGCATCCGGGAAGACCCTTGCGATTGTATTCATCAAGGCTTATTCTTTTTTGGTGATAATCACCTTAGGGTATATCCTTCCATGTAGAATAATTTAACTTGTTCCAATGCCCACACATAGATTTTTTCAAGCTCGTCTCTCAATAAGCAAAAGGCAACACTAAACGGGGACTTGGTAGAAGATTGCCCAACAAAATTAAAGACCAGGAGCTCATACTTGTTAATTTTGTACGTGCAATCCATTAGAAGCACTTCATGGGAGCATCATGCCAATTTTATAAACCCTGGATGAGCCACTAAAAGATGCTTTATTTGTTTATCCTCATATTTTTCATGGAACTTAGTGTATTTGTGATTCTCCCCCAAGTACATTAGTTGTTGAATTTGGTCCCTTTCTTGCCATTTCTCACTTTTCAACTTGGCTTTTGTGTTGTAGATCGTCTCCAAAGTAGAAACATTTTTCGGGGTTCTTTGCTTCAAGTGTCCGAGGATATCAATGGGTTTCATCCGCTTTTCGGTCATGGAACCTACGATGACCTTTTCTTCCTCGGTGAGCCGTGATGCATAAGGATGTGTTAACAAACTCTCCGATGGTAGGTGGTTTTGACGAACGCATACAACTTTAGATAAAAACTACTTATTTTCGTTGTTGGTCTCAAATTGAAGCTTGAAAGGGCATCCCCTCTTTTTTAGTAAAAGTAGTTTTCTTCCTCTTCGTATTTCCTTCATACATGGTACCCTTCTTCGCATGACTTGTATGGAATCCACTACACTCGCAAACCATTTGGAAGAGACGCTCATTCACTTGATTGTTATAAACAATCATACACATGATGAGTTTTCCATGTTCTCTAGCCCATCGTTTTGCATCATCTTTGTTTTCCCATGTCTACATGATTCAAAACACAAATTTTGAAAAAAAAAAGACTTAGTAATATTGTCCAAAGGAATTAACAACTTATCTATAACCTACCAAGTCGTTCAAATAGTGATCCGTAGTATCATCAATTACAATATTATTTGGAGGAGGCTGAGCATACATTGGGTGAGGTACAAGCACACACTGAACCAAAAATATCAAAGCATTAGTCAACAAAACACATGGAAAGAGTAATTTACGGTTAGGTTAAGAGCATCGAACTTAACCGTGGGATAAATTACGGTTGGATTTTAACCCCAAAACTAACCGTATAAAAGAAAAGCAATATACATATTCAATTACGGTTGGGAATAAAAAATCGAACCCAACAGTTTTTTTTTACGTTTTAAAATTGTTGGTCGAACCTAACCGTAACTGGTGCAATAAATAGCAATAAATACCCATGCACATAATAAGTTACAGTTGTGTTCGATGCTAAAAACACAACCGCAAAACTGTTATGATTGGATTTTTGTCCATTAAAGTCTAGTTACAGTTAGGTTAGAGATGAACATCTAACCGTAAATATGTCTTACGGTTGGTTTCAAGATGAAAACTCAACCATAAACTAGCCTGAATAACAAAAAATCTTCATTTTTTACGTACTTTGATCAATTTTGAGCAATAAAAAAGCCAAGAGTTTAAGTTAGAGGTATGCCTGACTATTCTCGGCCATTGAATCTTCACTTTGACGGCTAGTTTCTCAATTTGGTTGAGATTCACCATTACCACTTTGAGTAAAAACCTTTCTACCATCCCAGAGATCATCCATAGTTGGGTCTCCATCAATGGGTATGAAAAATTTATTTGGCTATCATACAAGGATTCACTCACCTCAAATTTCTCACTAGAATCACTCATTTTGGTTGAGTGAATCATAATCTAGGGTTTTTCAAAAATCTCCAAAAAGTTCTCTCTTTTTTCTTCTACTTTTTCTTCACGCCAAAACAAAACATATAAAATCTGATTTGATTTGATTAAGTATAACATTATTTTAGATTAATTATTATTAATTTAATCTGTTAGCTAATTAGGTTAATTATTATTAACTAAACAGAGATAATTTAGTCATTATGAAAATATAATGGATATGGGTTTTTTGAAATTCATATCTAATGACCATATTTTGTCTTCACATGAAAAGCTCCTCTATGAATTTGTAAGCCCATATATGAGGGTTCTAAATAAAATTGCAAATGTTAATCCCAATAGATAGTGACAAATTTCTTTGTAACCTCCACTGACTTACAGTTACTGCAAACACCAGGGGCTTGGCCCAATCTGATGATAGTATCAACTATCGTCGCAATATTTTTGAAGTGGTTCAACATGATCTGAGAAGGATATGGCTATTTTCCGTCCAAATTTCGTGCGCTTCTGAAGCCATTTGTGTTTCTCATAATTTAATTTACACTTGGCATGTTAAGAGCAACTCCAGTGGAGTGGGTATATTGGCTAATTTTATCCCCCCACAGTGGGATGGGAAAATAAAAAAAATGGCTTGGTAAATTAGTATTTGGGAGAGTTTGCCAATCGAAGCTCAACGTGAATCGATCGCTTCTAAATGAGACGAGCAAATCAGGTGACTCGACAACGGTTGAATCTCAACGGCAACGACCCTCATTTATCTCCACATGAATTCAACGAATTTCAACTCCAAAATCACACCTTCTCAATCGAAAATTCTTTTATTTTCAATTCAATCTCAAACTCCTGATCTCAACTTATGGATCCTGAAGTGGAAAATGAAGAAACGCAAATGATAGGGGAACTATGGCTCCAACAAGCTCAAGGAATTATGCTACAGATTGATCAAATGGATGAAGATTCATACGATGAGAGAAGGATGACCAACCATATGATACAATTATACTTAGGCCAAATACCGTGAGACCCAAAACCAAGAGTCATATTGACAAGAAGATGGACGTGGAGATATCAAGAGGAAGTACATCAACAAATGATGCGTGATTATTTTATTAATAAAAGTGTGTACTTTAAGGAAGATTTTTAACATCGCTTCCGCATGCCACAACACTTGGTCATGCGGGTTATTGGAGAGCTTTATCGGGTAAACCCTAAATTCAACTATCAATTTGACGCACTAAACATACGAGGACATAGTTCTGAACAAAAGGTCATTGCATCCCTAAGGATTCTAGGTTATGGTGTGCCAGTGGATGCATGTGATGAGTATTGTCGTATGGCAAAAACAACAACATAAGAAAATCTCAAAATATTTTACGAAATTGTAGTCAACCATTTTGGTCCACGTTTTGTATGACAGCCAACGCAGGATGATGTCGAACGACTATTAGTTGAAAACACCAAAAGATGATTTTTCGGAATGTTAGGTAGCCTTGATTGCATGCATTAGGTGTGGCATGGATGTCCTTATGCATGGCAGGGTCAATATAAGGGCCGCTTCACCAAGCTATTTGTTGTTTTGGAAGTGGAAGCCTCTTATGATTGCTGGATATGACATGTTTTTTTTTGGATTACCAGGTTCAAATAACGACATCAGTGTTTTGCATAAATCCCCTCTGTTTGAAGAGTTGAAGTATGTAACTGCTCCAGCTTCAAATTTCACCGTTAACGGTAATAACTAATAGAGTGGGTATTTTATGGAGGATAGAATTTATCCACAATGGTCAAGTTTAGTTCAAGCTTACGCGGTGGTTGACCAAGTCGAGCGTGCAAAACAACATTTTAACGGGAAGCAGATGGTGTTTCGGAAGGATGCCGAACGAGCATTTGGAATTTTAAAGAGGAAGTTCCATATAATTTATGGACCATATCATTCGTTCAAACCAATGGAAATGAATAGGGTTATGGTCACCTGTATCATCTTGCATAATATGGTAATCGAGGAGACCATACGAGATCCCAGTTAGACAAGTTATCTACATCAAGATTTGAGGAAAGATGTTCAACCTCAACACAGTGTGCTAGCAAGAGAGTATAGAATGGTAGAAGCGAGAATTGAACACATATGATTATATGTTAGGATAAGGGATGATCTCACTGCACGCTTGTGGGATGATGTTGGAAGAAGAAACCCTCGCATGATTTAATTTTATTTTTTGAACTTTTTAGTTATTATTTCAATCATTTTATTTCTTTTATTTTAATTTTATTTGTGAAATTTAAGGATCAAACATCGAAATTGGAATTAAGGATCAAATTAGTGAAAAAACAACACTGAAATTGAAATTGGAATTAAGGATTAAATTGAGTTCAAAACAAAGGATTGCATCTATATTTTAAAATTAAAAATAATTCAGTGGAACAATGGCATTATTGTTATCCCCATTGTCCTCGTCATCAGAATCAACGTCAACTGAGTCTGGACGTTGTTGTGCCTTCTATGCTTCAATTTTATTTATTTCTTCTTGCCAGATTCGCAGTTGTGTCTGATTCATCTTTGACATGTCCATTCCCAAGATTCCTCTCATGTGAGCATTAAAAAGATTCTGTTCAAGTACTTTTCGACATTTCCTAATTTCTAAAGCAGTTTTCTTATCTTCTACTATTTTACCAATATCAGTCTTTTTTTGTTTTTCAAAAAATTCTTGAAAATTGACGTCTGAAGTTGAAGATTCAGTTGTTTCTTGAGACGCCTTGTATGATCTTTTTAGCTTTTTTGTTACCTGGTCCATCATATCTTTTTTTATTTCTATTAACACTAAGATTAGTATTAGCCTGTTGTGGGGTTGAGGTTGTTTCTGGTGAAGAATAATTAGATTGAGACCCTTGAAAAACGTATGGAGTCTCGTAAGGGGATTGCTTTGATACTTGATATTCATTCAGCAGTTCGGGGTTAAATCGGTTCAGGACTTTGAGGATGCGGAAACATTCTTCGTGTTTGAAACCCGAACCATCTTTGAGTTTCCATGCCTCTCGAGTTTTTCGCATCTGCAGTTTTAACATTTAAAAGTTATTTATTTATAACATAAAAAGTTTTAAAAATCAATTAAACATTCTGAAATGCAACTATTACTACATCAGCTTCAGTATCACCGCTTCCTTTTTGGTATTCACTTGCATCATCATAGCTACCCAAACACTCATGTCTTTGTTGATTATATGAAAACGACCTGACAACCCGGAGAAGTCACGTTTATTTGGATTCCCAGTTTCCTCGTCAAATTTTGTAAAAAAATTCTCCAAAGCGTCGTGTGCTGTTGACTAACACTATTGACAACATCAGGCGTACATATACATATCCTCTGCAGATAGATTTATCTTCTAGGAGATTAAACCTTGGCCCACGAGGCTTTGTTGAACCCTCTCCTGATTCAGTATTTTGCGTTTGTGATGAACTGACCATTATTTTATTTGATTTTTTTGACAGAAGTTGAGATCAAGAGTTTGAGATAGAAATATTAAGATTTAAGTGAAAGCAGAAGAATTGTTGAGCGAAAAGGTGTAATTTTGGAGTTAAAATTGGTTGAATTTATAGGGAGAGAAATGAAAGCCACTGGATATAGCCGTTGGGATTTGACCATTGTCAAGGCATATTGAGCAGCTCGGCCCAGGTTGAGACGAGTCTTTTTACCAATTCTCCACTACCCAAAATCAAATTTTTCCATCCACGTGGCTTGACTAATCAATCTATTTACCAATTCTCACCGAAATTGCTGTAAAGGTTAAAAAAAGATGATCTAAAGGCTGAAGTTTGTTACTGCGATCTGAAGCTAGGATCTTTACGTACCATATCAACCCACACCGAAACGAACGGCTAAATGATGAAGATACTGTAGTATAATTTAACGCATGCGAAACACTGAATAATTAAACCTCCTTAAAGAGTAAACCCGTGAAGGAACATTTTTTCATTTTTCTGAAGAGAGGCTCTATTGCAGATAGAGAGAGAAGAAGACTCATCAGGAAAGCGAGAATTAGAAACAAGATGCCGAAATTGTTCGATGCATGGCCAGTTTACTTCAGGAGAGAATGGAAACGTAATTGGCCATTCTTGGTTGGATTTGCCGTTACTGGTACCATCATCACTAAGCTGTCTCTTGGACTCACCGGTAATAATCTCATCTTTTATTTCTTTCGTTTTTTTTCTCTAATCAAGTTTTTGTAATCTAAATCTGATGTATTGTTTTTTTTTTTTTTATTGTAGAGGAGGATGCGAAGAAGTCTGCTTTCGCACAGAGGCATAAGTGGTACATATTTTACTTGCCCTTGATTTTGACCTAATTTATATCAAATCCTGATTTCAGTTTCTTTTTCTTTGGTAGATCTGTTTTTTTTTTGTTAGGGTTTACTTCGCTTGATTGATCTATGTCTGTTTTAGGAATTTTATTTACAAATGGATTTGTGTGTGATTTAGTTCCGGTTTTGATTTGTTTCTGTAAATGCTTTGTAAACTTCATCTGAGGTTCAAATCTCCAGTTAGTTATTGGCCCTAAACCTAGAATAAGTTACATGTGCATACTGATACATGTATCAGTTGTGATTCATAATGGTCCCAACGGCTCTGATTGTGTTGCAAGGTCAAGATATTAAGATGTTTTACGGCTGCCAGGAGAGCGGTAGTAATTTCACTCAGTTGTGTGTTCTTTGCTAACTCCACAAGCTCACTAGCTTTTGTTTCTTCCCTGGTTTCTGATTGATAGTGTATATGTTTCGTGCATTTAGTTGTTTGCGTAAATTTCAGTTGTTGTTGGTATAACTAATATGTGTGTCAGATCTACTATACAATAATTCAGGCCGTCAATTCTGTAATATGAAGTTGATTTATCAATATATACCTTTGTCACTCTACTACTACTTTGCAATCTTTTAGCATCTTTATTCGCTAGTGCAAAAGGAAAATGCTCTCTCTACAACTTATGATATTGTTTTAGTTATGCATGTAAGATAAACGAAATTACCTAATGTTGTGGCTAGTTTGTTATGCTTGTTGAGCTATTAGCATACAAGTTTCACCACCATCGATCCCACATTATGTGTTCTTGAGATAACTGCAAGGTCTTATGTACGTGGCCCATAGATTGATGGCAAGCTCCAGGAAACCACAACCAAGGAAAGCATACCTTACTTTTTCCCTTATACTATCCCTGATATCCACGGAAGAGTGCTACTCATAGTCTCATACAAAATCTTATCCCTAAGCTAGAGCAATTAAACTTCGAGAGTCAGATCAGCCAATCAAATCTTTGTGCAGATTGCATAACGTACACTGAGCTGGTCTTTTTTTTTCTTTTTTTTTGTCCCGTGCGATGAGACTCAGGTCTGCTCCTAGTTGATGCTCCTGCAGCTCAGTATATGTTCATATTAGGAGAATGGAAGGCATGTGATCCGTTCCATTCAGACCCATCTGTAACATTTTGTGAAAGTTGCACATCTGGAACAGATGATGCAGACAAAATTATTCCTTCAACATTAGATATCTTGCTTAACAATAGTCAATGTACATTATGAATTAGACTGTCCAAGACTCGGGATATCTCCGTCAGCATAGCATAATATATGACCAGCAAGAATGGCTTGGGCGGTTTCTTTAAAATGCTCATCAAACCAGGAATATCTTCCACAGAACGGAAAGCTTCCTGCAGTAGATCAGTTGATGAATTAAGATATGAAAGCAAGGAAATTTGGTCTAGTCAATACTAGGACTACGAAAGAGATTACATCCATGCACCCGCCGTAGGTCAAGCTCAGTAGCAACCTTGAGCTGCTCAAACCTCATATCTAGATATAGCTGTTCTGACAATGATGAAAGATTCAAAGCCATGAGGGTCTGGTACTTAAATTGATGAAGCAACAAATCTGTGAATTGCATCTTTGCTTCCCTTTGGCTATAGACTTCTTCATATTATTCTTTATGGATTCTTATGGATCATAGGATCTGAACATGCATATTATTAGTTATTATATTGCTATAGCTATTTGATACATTCTTTTCCAGTTGTTCTGTTTGCTATATTATACCTTTGCATAACTGAAAACTTATTGAAGCTTTCAAGGATGCTTCTTGAACCTGTTTTATTTTTCCTGATAGCTATTATTTTATCTTAATCCAGTTTGCGTTTCACATCTGTTTTGCTTCATTAATCTTGTCCCATACTTTTATCTTATTTCGGCTATGAGTATGCTGGCAAATATGTATCCATCTTACTGATGGTGTTTTTCTATTCTCTTGCAGATGATTTCTCAATTTTGGTGACTTAGTGACTGGATCAATTCTTTTCTTCCTTTCATGGGTGGGGTAGTGTTAACCACATTTAATTGTGGTGTGTTATTAAGTTACAATCCGGACAATTTCTAACATTCTCAGATGTTAAATTTACTGCTTTTGCTGAGTTGAATAAGAATTTAGACTGGGATAAGTTGGATTGGTGGTACTTCTGTTCCAAAATATTATGCATTCTTGTTTTTCTCTTTCCCCAACCAAGTATTTTGCCTGATTTCTGAGTTTACATACAACAGGCTGCAATTGAAGCAGCAATATAGAAATCCAATACCTGAGCTCAGAGACCAAATAATGGTCATAAATAGTACTCCCTCC